>PITA01008896.1:0-42080 GCA_004023965.1 Spilogale gracilis | reverse complement strand
GTTGGGATGGACCCCTTCAGGGATCGCTGGGGCTTCGGTAAACTCGTAACTGCGCCGGCTACTGCTAAATTGCCCTTGTCATGGGGAGCCTTTTGGAAGCGGCGCTAGACCCCACTGTCTCCGGGGCAGAGCGGTTGTAGGAGCGGGTCTCTCCCCTCTTCCTTTACTTACAACTCTGTCTTATATTTAGATGCGCTCATCCAGTCCTCCGTTTTCTGCTTCAACTCCTTAGTTTTAGGTGGTTTTCGGCCAGATGGAGTGGGCACGACTTGACTGCCAGCGAGGAAACGGCAGGAACGGGTACCCGATCTTCAGTGGGCATTTGGTGGGACAGCTGACAGGGCCATCCCCACCGTCCCATCGCGATGGCTGTAGAAATTACCTTTCTTTCAGCTTGGCCTCTGCAGGACGGAGCTGGGGGAGGGCTCACTAGTTTCTTCTCTCAGATACGTGTCTGCCGTGGAGGGAGGGGAGTGCGTATACTCAGGATCGGGGGTCCGTGGCCCAGTCATTTTAGGGCACGGGCTAAGCCGTGGCTTCTACTTCTAGAATCAGGATGACATCTGGATCTTGTTTGTTTTTTCTCATGAACCTCACTCCCCACCTCTGACCCCTAAATGTGAAAGCCCTTTCGGTGCAGTGCTCCGGGGGGACCCCCGGGGAGGGGCCCCACACTCCGCGATGACGCATTTGGTATTAGTTTTCCCCACGAAAGAGCTGCCGATTTGAAGCATTAATTTTCATTACTGTGCTGATGTTATACAAGAAGTAGAGCAAATGTGCTTTACACACGAGGGAGCAGGCTGCCATGACTTCCCAGTTTGTGACTGTGGACGTTTTTATCATTCGTCCCAAAGTCTGTCCCACGAACAGCTGTTGAGGAACAATTCATTCCCGTGTGGTCTCTGGGCAGGGACCGTTGTCCTTTGGGTTGATGACAGTGCTCTCTTTAACCCTTGTTTTGTTTTGTTTTCTTTTCTTTTCTTTTCTTTTCTTTTCTTTTTTAGAAGATTTTATTTATTTATTTGACAGAGAGATCACAAGCAGGCAGAGAGGCAGGCAGAGAGAGAGGGGGAAGCAGGCTCCCTGCCGAACAGAGGGCCCAGTGCGGGCCTCCATCCCAGGACCCTGAGATCATGACCTGAGCCGAAGGCAGAGGCTTTAACCCGCTGAGCCACCCAGGCGCCCTTTTCTTTTCTTTTTTTTTTTTTTTAAGATTTTATTTGAGAGACACAGACACAGAGAGATATAGATAGTAAGAGAGAGCAGGAGTGGGGAAGAGAGGGAGCAGCAGGCTTCCTGCTGAAAGGGGCCTGATGTGGGGTTGATACGGGGCTCGATCCCAGGACGCTGGGATCATGACCTGAGCTGAAGGCAGCCGCTGAACTGACTGAGCCCCCCAGGTGCCCCTGACCCCTTTTTCCAAACAGGACTGCACTGCCTCCTGGTGAACTGCAGCTTTCTTTTGTTAATGGCATGCTTAAAGAATGGCTGTTCTGGAAATTTTGCTATACAGCAGAGTCTAGGTAAAGTATCCATTTCCTTTGACGCATTTGTTCGGGGGCAGACTCATAGGGTCCCTTGCTGGGAGGGCCTTGAAATCGATCATCCCGCTCCAGTCCAGCCACTCCATGGCTGCGCGGCTTCCGGAGTCCCCACCAGCAGGGCCTCAGAGAGGGGACACTGAGGGCTCCAATGCAGGCCTCTTACCTCGAACTTGGTTAGGTTGAGCTACAATCCCCGTCTTTGCCACCTCTTGGTTGGGGGCGGGGGAGGGGGATTTATAAGTTTGATTTAAGATCTTTTTTTTTTTTTAAAGATTTTATTTATTTGACAGAGAGAAACACAGCCAGAGAGGGAACACAAGCAGGGGGAGTGAGAGAGGGAGAAGCAGGCTTCCCGCCGAGCAGGAGCCCGATGTGGGACTCGATCCCGGGTCTCCAGGATCATGACCTGAGCCGAAGGCAGTCGCTTAACCACTGAGCCACCCAGGCGCCCTATTGATTTAAGATCTTTTACCCAACATAAACGTCCAGATAAAAGTGCTGATCTTGAAAATGTGTGTATCATGAGGAGAGCGGCCCATCAGATCGCGAATCGACTGAACCTTTTGTTTTCTCTGCCACTTTCCTGTGGTCACGGCAGCTTCATCCTTTTATGTCTTCGTGTCTCGCTTTCAAAGCTTTGCATGTTTAAGGGCTGCTAACTGGTGAGCTGATGGCAGAATGTTCACGATTGATAGAGGGTCTTCTGGAACCTATTCCTTTAGCCAAGCAGCTTCGACAGAGCCTCTGTAGATTAATTACCAAACGATAAATTTAAGAACTAGAGAAGCAACCCAGGGCGGTGGAGAAGAATATTGAGTCCAGACCCCGGCTGCCCGGAGGTCCATCAGTCCTAGCTTCGAGGCTTAGTAGCTGCTTGCCGTTGAGCTGCTTTCCGTGCTTGACCTCCGGCCCCGGTTTCCAGCCGGTGGAGTGGCTCTCTCTCCTCAGGCCGGCTCACGAGCTCAGAGCGAGCGTGTGCCACGGGCCAAGAGCGCCCCAGGCCCCCTTGTGCCGTCTGTGTACCGGCGAGAAACAGACGGCCCCTCTGACGTCTCGCTAGTTCTCACCTGGTGCCAAACCCTCAGCTTAGCAAGCCCTCTGGCAGCATCAGAAGAAACGTTGCACGTAGAATTTTTTTTTAATTCAACGCTATAACTTTTCTTGTGGGTGCTGTAGCAAATTGCATAGACTTCACAGTGCCTTAAATAACACAAATGTATTATCTTAGAGTTCTGGCGGTCAGAAGTCTGAAATGGGTCTCATTGGGCTAAAATCAAGGGTTGGCAGGGCTGAGTCCTTCTGGAAGAGAGTCGGTCCCCTTGCCCTTTTCCTTCTAGAGGCTTCTAGAGGCTTCCCATGTTCCTGGACTTGTGGCCCTTCTTCCATCTTCAAAGCCAACAGTGACCCGTTCAGTCTTTCTCCTAGTACCAACTCTTTGGTTCTGGCTCTTTTACCTCCCTCTTCCCCACTGAAGATCCTCCCCTCCGGGTTCAGGGGCCCACGTGCATCAGCCGGGACGATCTCCTTCTTGAAGGTCTCCTGATCGGCAGCCTCATCTGTCCCTGACCGTATTCCTCGCTTGTCTTGTAATGTAGCGTATTCCCCCGGTCTGGAAAGCACGGCTAGGACCGAGATTTCCAAATGCCCTTAACACGTCTAGGAAAAAAAATCATGAGTAATGATTCTGCAAGCATGAAAATCCTGTGTCCTTCCCAACTGCGAGTAACTTTTCCAATTTAGCCTTGTGTTTCCCCTGAGGCATAATTTACAGCTGTCGAGCACTCAAACCACATTTGGTAATTCCAGCTACTTTTTCTGTAGATGGTTCAGTGCCAGACTCAATCTTAATGTCATAATTGAGTCCTAAAATATTCTAAAAACTGTTGCATAAACATTATGGGAACATTAGCAGCAACCGATTTATAGCTTCTTAAATGTAGGTACAAACGCGTTTCTTTTATGTTAGAGAGAATATGTACCTCTTAGCTTAGATGCCCTGCATTCCTGAAATGCGGCAGGTGAACACCCCGTCATCTCGTCCCTCAGATGGAAGCCCGCTGGACAGTTGGGTGTGGATGTAGACCTCAGCAAGGTGAGGCGCTGGGTGCCTGCCTCATCCGAGCCGTCTTCCTGCTGAGCCCAACCTCCTCAGGCCCGGGACTCCGTCAGTTTCGGGTTGATTCTCTTCCGTTGCCACCTGATATTAAGAGTTAAAAATGAATTTTTGTTTTGATACTCAGTTAACTGTGACTTTGTAGTTGTAACGGGCCCTGGGATAAAGCTATGAAAGGTGAAGGTCTGCACTCTTCCGCTTTGGAGACTGATACAGATGGTGTAGGGCTGTGCGGGCAGCTCATGACCGGGCCGGGGCCGTCCGGGCCTGCCGTTCAGCTCATCTCAGTGACAGCGTCTTGGGTCAGGAAAGACTTTCCGGCCTGCAGGTTTCTATTTTTGCTATGCCCGACTTCTTTGAAGATCAGAGTTATTTCAAAAATAGCTGTTTTCTTACAGTCTTGTTGTTGGGGATGGCAGATGCAAGTGAAACATCTATGTCTGGGGCACCTGGGGGCTCAGGTCATGCCAGGGTCGTGGACCCCGCATCAGGCTCCCTGCTCGGCAGGAGGCCCGCTTCTCCCTCTTGCTCCCCCTGCTTGGGTTCCCTCTCTGGCTGTGTTTCTCTCTGTCAAATAGATAAATAAAATCTTCAAAATAAAAAAGGAAATATCTATATGTGTAGTTATTTATATTTTGTCCACTGGGCACAGGTGTCTTTTAATGCTGGTACAAGGTACTAATTATGTTCTCTATAATTGAGTTTCTGTTCCTTCTGTTTTAAAGGTTTAAGAAAATGTTGGATTTGTTGAAATATGACCCATTTATGCTTACGTCCCTGAAATCATATTTTTTGAATTCTTTTTCCCCCTCTGTGTTTAATTAGTCTTATCTGCTCTTGGTATGAAAAGTTTTAAATTACATGATTAATTGACATATAAATATATGCTGGTAAAAGCCTCAGGATGCAGTAACAATTCAGGAAGTAACAAAGGTCCGGCCAGTCATCTGACTGCATCTGGCAGAAAACCCAGTTACTGCTGGCAGAAATAAGAAGAAAACAGGTTCATATAATCAGAAACCTAGGACTTTGCCTGCTTTTCTGGGGGCGTCTGAGCTGGGCTTTCCTCAGCCGAGGCAGGGTGCCCGGCGGGTCTGGGCAGCACCCCCAGTGCCCATGTCCCTCTCTTCCAGCAGGGCAACTGCCGCAGTGTTTCCCTTCCCATTGGAGTGCCTCCTGGGCCTGTCCCCCGTTTCCCTCTCCTGCCCGGGGACCGCTGTGCTGGGATACTGGTCAGGGGCGGAGGATGACTGCCATGGGCTGCACACCCCTGGAGCCGCCCCCAGATGTGTCCCCTCTGATGATGAGAACGGGACCAGAGTAGACACACACGCAGGGGGAGAGAGGGTTATGTTCAGGAGTTAATGCTTTGAATTACCGTTACCAAGAGTCTTCCCTTTTTCATACATGCAAAGAGAGATCTTAGTTGTTACAATAAATACTCTGACTTCATTTAATAGGCCTCTTGAGGTGGAAAAATAAACACAGCAATTTTCTAAACAGCGTTCTCTGAGGCTGGGCGCATCCGGCTCAAAAATCTCATTTTTGCTCTGAGTAGCTACTTTCTAACGGCCATCAGCCGGGAAGTTGCTCTGTCTTCTAGTTCCCACTTCAAAGCCCTAAGGACATGTCTGCGTCGTGATTGGGCTGTTGGGGATTCTACTAAGTGTGTGTGGTTAATTCCGTCATGTGTCGCAGAAGCTGAGACGTAATTCCTTCGGAGGTCTGTGCCCGCAGTCTCCTTTCTCCCTCCCGCCCCGGCTCTGGAGCCTGTGTTCAGGGGCATCTCAGGACTGCGTGATGCTTCAAGTAAAGGTTGAAGGCTGTGAGGATAATAGTGGGTGTGCATTCTAGAAAATCAGGGTAACTTTTCTTTGTTCTCAGTCAGTGTAGATCTTCAGTGGGGTAGAAAAACGTGACCTTCCCGTGTAGATGGGGGTGCAGCGTTAGTCTGCTGGGGCGCTGTGACGAGCACAGCCTGCGAGGCTGAAGCAAAACCACGAGAAGCTTGAGGTTCTGAAGGCTGGAAGTCCAAGATCAGGGTGCCCACAGCCGAGGCTTTCCCTCCTTGCCACGGAGACGGCTGTCTTCTCTCTCTGTCCTCTCGTGAGCTTTTCACACCCCTTGTGTCTCTCTGTGTGTCCCCATCTTCTCTTCTTAAAAGGGCACCCGTCAGATTGGATCAGAGCCTGAAGACCCTAAAGACCTCATTTCATCAGTGACCTCTTTAAAGACCTGATTTCCAAGTACAGTCACATTCAGAGGTACTGGGGGTTAGGCTTCAACATGAATGGGGGGGAGGTCAGTGGCCCTGAGGCCACGCAGTCACATTTATGTCCGCAGTTACTGTGCTAGTTAAATAATCTTTTAACATTACATTTAGCACACAAAGGTTTATTCCATGAGAGCGTTTAAGAAAAATTATGGTCTCCATTTAGATGAGTTGTATTGTTCTAACAGGGTTTTCCGAGGGAGATAATGGGGGACATGTAGGAGGCTCTCTGGAGCCTTGGTGTACCCAGGGGAGACTTTGTGACGAGGACTGGGACAGTGAATGCAAGTGAAGAGAGGGGAGGCTCCTCCGCACAGGCGGGGTCGCTGTTGTTCTTTAACCTTGGAACCTTTCAATTTTAAGGAGGCCATAGGAATAGCAACCCAAGGTAAGAAGTGTGAGGCTAATTGATTATTTTCTTACTCTAATGATTTCTAAGATGACTACCAAATAAATGAATAGGATGAAAAATGAGAAAACATGAAAATTGTTTTTATTTTAACAAAAAAATGTAGTAAAGAGTAACCCAGACGACTTCACGACAGGCTCAGGGTTCAGGGTCATTTATTTGTGTTGACTCTTTTGACCTTTGCCACGGCCCAGGGTATTCTCGTCTGCCACTTCCCTGGTGGCTCTCTGAGGCTGGGGGGGGGGTGGTGTCCCCAGGTGCGGGCACTCAGCTAGGAGATGGCATGCGCTTGGAAGGCCCCCAGCGGGGGGTGGGGAAGGGGGGGCTCTGGGCACCTGTTTCGTCACCCCGCCCCCGCCTCTGACGCTTGGCTGCCCGGAAACATTGTTACTCTCAGTTGTGACTTGATATCCTTATGTGGTTTGGGGGAGGTCTTTTTTTTTTTTTTTAATGTTTATGATAGCAAAATAAGCAAATGTGTTAATGGCCCACATCAATTCCCAATGATTTCTCTAAGATCAATACAAAAGCAATTTGGATAATGGTCTTGCTTGAAGCTTGAGGATCCTCCAGTGGAAGAGTTTGAGTCATCTATATTAAAAGGTTCTTTTTTTAGCTTAAGTATAATGTGGTTATCCTATCATCTTTGGAGAGCTAATGGACTCTCCAGTTCTGTTAACACCTAGCTAAAAGAGCGGAGTTAAGAACTGAGCCTGCAGCCTGGAGTGACACACGCCTGCATTCAGAACTAGCATCCACGTGACCTAGTGTTGCGTTCCAGCCGCGTGGGCTTCTCAGACCTTGTCGTCCTGACCTGTGAAACGGGCTGGTGCTTGCCTGCCTGCGAGGGGATCGTGAGGACCGTCAGGGAAGGCTCGCCGGGTGTCTCGTGTGTCTTCTGTGTGCACGGTGTCCTGTGTCTGTTTCAGCGCCTTCTAGCATCTGAATGCATTCTGAGTTTATTTTGGTGAACAAGTTCACGTTCACTTCTCAGGGTTTCCTTTTCTGCGTGACGTCTGCGGCCATTCACATGAAGCAGAAGAAAGCAATGGCCGCAGGTCACACGCCTCCTGATGGAGTTGAGCCAGGCCCCCCCCCCCCAGCTTTGTGGCCTCCTAGCCTCGTTCCCTGCTCCTCGTTCTCCTTGGGGAAAATCGCGTGGGCCACGTAGAGGTGGTGTAAGGGTGAAGGTAGACTGTGGAGGCCAAGGGCTGGGTTTTCTTGAGGCCAGTCATCTAAAGGTGTCCAGTCTTGTTTTGTGATGCCATTTTACTAGATATAAAATTGTCTAAAATTACCAATTCAATAAATTCTAGAGCTCCTTTTGCCTGTATTCACCAGTAAATGTCGTAACTGGACTTCTCTTTATTTCTGTTGTAGGTGCCGGAGACCAGAATTTATTTACCTCAATTTACCCGACGCTTTCCCAGCAGCTTCCAAGGGAACCGATGGAATGGAGAAGGTGTGGACGCTTGTCCTTCGGCTTTATCTCCTTCCTCTTGTAGACGTTTCTGGGAGCTGGTGAGGGAAAGTTAAAGCCTAAGTTGTAAAGTGACTTGTAAAGAAACTGAACGGATCCCATAATCTGTGGGCCTCAGTTTATAAGGAATATGTTGATTTTCTTACTGAGACACAGGGTGGTAGAAACAAGACAGTTCTTTTGAGCTAAAGGCTGTCTTTTATAGGAATGAGCTCTGATTCCTCATGGGTACATCAGGGTATCTTTTAAAAAAAAAACTTTTAAAATTTAAATTCAGTTTAGTTAGCATACAGCCCATCCTCAGGTCGAGAGGTGGAGGTCAGTGATCCCTCAGCAGCATACTACCCCCAGGGCTCACCACGTCCAGGGCCCTCCTTCATGCTCACTCCCCAGTGCCCCCAGCCCCCTCCCCCCTCCCCTCCAGCAGCCCTCAGTTTGTCTCCTTGAGTTAAGAGTCTGCATCGGAGTGTCTTAACGGGAGCCTTCTGGAAAGAAGACACGCGCTCAGACTCCACGATAGAACCAAACACGTGGCCTTTACCCACGGTCTCAGCAAGACCTCCCTCCACCCTGAGCTCCGGTGCTTCTTCCTTAAGGATAAGGAAGTATGCGGAAAGATGTTAGTTAAAAATTAGGGGGAAACCAGATCAGCTATCCCATTTGTCCTTTCTCCCATTTGTCTTTTTGTATGTGATTGTGTTCGTCTCATGACTTATTTGGAGAAGTAGTCTGCATTTGCATTGTCTTACTGGAAAACCCATTTCTGCCAAGATTAGCTGTTATTTCTAGAAAGTGTTTGGAGTTTGACCTGTTCGTTCAGGGAATCGATTTTAATCTGGGTGGACACAAATCTCTGGTTGTCCTTCCTGCTCACGCCCTTCCAGTTCTTGCTTCATTATCTCCCTCCGCCCAGCAGTGTGCACCCCCATCACCGGGAAGAATCGGTGTGGCTTTCTGGGGGTGACTCAACAGAGATGGGGTCCAGTCTCATTTTTGTGTCTGATACCGTGTTAGAAGGAGTGCGTTTAATCACTGAATTGCATATGAAGAGCAGATAGAAAGTGGGAGACTTGCTTGGCGTTTGGGGAGGCCCCGTGCTGTCGGCGACAGAAAGTAACCCAGTGGAGGGACTGACGTCTGCAGGGATGGGGGAGTCCGGGATGGGGGAGTCTGGGGAGGATTTCTTTCCTTTTTTTTTTTTTTAAGATTTTATTTATTATTTGACCGGGGGTGGGGTAGGGGGAATGAGAGAGAGCCAGAGCGAGAGAGCAAGCACATAAGCAGGGGGAGCAGCAGAGGGAGAGAGAGATGCAGGCTCTCCGCTGAGCAAGGAGCCCGACGCAGGGCTTGATCCCAGGACCTTGGGATACAACCTGCGCCAAAGGCAGTGGCCCAGCCGACTGAGCCAACCAGGCCCCTGGAGAGGGTTTCTAATATACATTATTTAAACATTCAGAAAGACAGAAGCTAAGAGGTGTTTCCATGAAACAAGACAAGGGGTTAGGAGGAAACAAGGTGAGACTGTAGACTTCATGTGTGTTCGCTGTTCGCCTCCCTAGACCTGCTGAGGCAGAGGAGGGGCTGAAGAGGCGCTAGGGCGCAGGGACAGAGCGGGGTGGGGTGATGCAGTGGAGACTGGGCACCTTCCCTGGAGCAGGACGAGAGATGGAAGCCTCGGGGCAGAGGGCTGAGCCTGTTTATCCCGTATCCGCAGAGGCGGCTCCTCGAGACGCAGGTGATGGTGCCCAGGACGCGGCGGGTGAGGCCAGAGCACGCTGGGAGGGGGCAGGTATCGTGGGGCCACCTCCGCACAAACCTGCGGCTCTTGCTGTGGACAGACGAGCTCCAACCCTGTGAATTCGAGGCACCACAGGGAGTGGGGAGAAGGACCATCCTGACAGCAGCCAGTCCGGATCGGAACAGGTGCAGGCCGGTGGCAGAGCTCTGGGCCTGCCTTGTGCTTCCCACGCGAAAGCGTGGGGGACTCATCATGGCACACACCAGGTGGCATCCCCGGAAAAGACCTGCCCCACGGTGCCTTCCTGATCGGAGCAGGAGGCCTTGCGAGGGACGCCGGCACTCACTGGGGGACAATGGGAAGCGGTGACTCTGGGAGCCGAGAGGATGGAGAACTCAGGAAGACGAAGAGCACATCATAAAACTACGTCACCAGGGTGTGCTGCTCGGCTCCTGAGAGACCAGTGCTGCCGCAGTTAATGAGAAGGGGGCCGCGGAGTTGGGACGACGGACAGTTAGGGGGGAGGGCAGCCGGGAGGGTGGGGGGGCCAAGCAAGAGGATGGGGGCAGAGCCGGGCCTGCCTCTTCCATCACGGACCTTTGGGCATCGTGTCTAAAACGACAGCGTTTGGGGAGATCCAGTGGGCTGAATGGTGGCTCCTACAAGATACGTCCGTGTGCGAACTGTGAGTGTGAGTGTATTCAGAACGAGGATCACATGGGATCATCCTGGAGCAGTGTGGGCCCTAAATCCAGTGACGGGTGTCCTGGGAAGACAGACGCTTGCCACGGAGCGGTCCGCGTGGAGATGGCTGCAGGGATGGGAGTGAGGGGCGACAAGCCGAGACGGCCCAGGTTTGCCAGAAGGTGGGTGAGGAGTGTGTTCCCCCACCGAGTGTCCAGGGGAGGCCAGCGCTGCCGACTCCTTGGTTTCAGATTTCTGGCCTCCTGAGTGGTGAAAAAATTAAATGTTTTAAGCCTCTGGGTTTGTACAGGAGGGGAGGGGTGGAGACTGCGGTAGGCACCTGCACGCGCGCGTGCGTGCGTGTGTGTGTGTGTGTGTGTGTGTGTGAGAGAGAGAGAGAGAGAGAGAGAGAGAGACAGATTGAGGGGCCTTTTGATACGATTTGACATGTTAAACAGGTACACGTGACTGTGATCAAAATGTACAATTAATTGAGTTGTCGCGTAGACCATGGGCCTGAGCTTGAAGCTGAGATTTGCCTCGATGTGGCGAAGGGCTGAATGGAGGAGAGCGCGTCGGGGCGTGGGGAGACAGAGCTGCGAGGCCCTGCACGGGGGACGGGGGCCCAGAGCTGCAGATGGGGGTACAGGGACATGTCGAATGCGGGGCACAGCCGGAAACTTCAGAGTGGAGGACGGATAACGGGAGGCAGGCAGGATCCGAGGAACAGAGGTGAGGGTTTTTCCAGAGGCTAATCGGGCTTGCCGGCGCCCGTGAAAAGTCCCGTGGAGCGAAAGCAAAACACAGCAAGTGAAGGCCATGCCAGGAAGACAGGCGGAAAGGAAACCAGATCTGCAGTCACAACACATGGAACACGCCGCCGAAGAGCTGGCCCTTCTCGAAGCACGCCTTTCAACCTTGAGGTCTGTGCTCCTGCACCTTCACGGCCGCGGGAAAGACTGAGTCCGCCCCTCCCTCCGGGCCTCGCTGAGGGGGGGTTCACAGGCATGTGCCTCGAAGGCCCGGGAGCCATCGGGGGTTGGGATATGTCACTTCTGGCCACACAGAGCTTCGTGTGTGTCGTCGGGAGCGCGGTCCTCACGCTGTGCTTGCCGCTTGCTGCGACAGGCAGATGATTGAGAAATAAAGTACGGTCGCAAACTGTACACCCTGAGATAGCGAAAGCACACGTCGCAACAGGAAGGAAAACGAATCCAGAACTCAGATGAAAGAAGTGTTGGCGACAAGCAAGTTATAAGAATATTTCACTAAACTTAAGATATCAGTCCTTTTAAAAATTAAGAAATCTAAAACTTTGGATGTGGGGAAGAAGCAGAGAGAGGAAAGCGTCCTTGTCCCCTTCAGGGAGAGGGTAGACATTTACTCCAGGCTTTAAAAGAAACATTTAAGTTTACGCATATTAAAAGAGTAACCAACAGCAGAACAGAAATAGATGGTGAAACTTTCAAACCAGCAGAGAAAAAGGATGGAAAAAGAGAACTTGATTAGTGTCAGAAAGGACAAGGAGAAATAGAGCCTGGAAATAGAGAGTACGCGGGGTCAAGCATCAGCGTAGTCATGGCCAGTGTGCTTAGTTTCAGTGTGTTAGACCCTTAGATCAGACCGAAAATCCCAGAATCCAGCTTAGAGAATGTCAGAGACACAGCTCCTGGAAGTGAAAAATACAAGTATGGGGGAAAGAGATGGAGCCGGACGTATTTTCTAGAAGTATAATGAAATGACCGCACCCCGATAGCCATAGATTGGGGCTGTGCAGCCTGGGGGCTCCGTGTTCCTCTCTAGTGGAGGCGGGAGTGGCGGGCAGCCGAGGGCAGTGGGCTCTGTCTGTTCCTCCCTCGGGGAGCAGGGGGTGGCGGGCGGCTCTGTTTTGGGTTGAAGAGGTGATCATAAAAGTTTTGTGCAGTTTAAAGCTTTCGTATCTTTAAACTTGCACTTTTGATATTGGGGAATTTTTTTTTTTTTTGTAGTGACCTAGAGAGTCGGTAATAGAGCTGTCACTCCGGGTAACATCCATTTATCTCAGGCATCTGTGTTGTTGCAGATGGCCCAGCTAAGTAGGGTATCGCTGTGCATGTGTCACTGAGTAACTTTAAAAATCTCAGTGGAGAGGGAGCTTTGACACGGATCTACGGACCATGCTCAGATCATGGCCAGTATCCTTTCGGACAGAGCATTATCATTATCATTCAGGATTAGTACCATATATGTACTTTTGAATTCGTGGATATGATTAAGTTGTCAAATTTTTCCCCCCTTTTTCTTTCTGCTGAACCTTCTTGTAGTCATTTTTCTTAGTGACGTTTTTAAAATTGTTTGTAGGTCCTATGGCCGGGCTCCAAAGATGATTCACCTAGAATCTAACTTCGTTCAGTTCAAAGAGGAGCTGCTGCCCAAAGAAGGAGACAAAGCCCTGCTCACCTTCCCCTTCCTTCATATTTATTGGACGGAGTGCTGTGTAAGTATTCCCGGGCGGAGAAGAGATGACCAGAAAGCGTCTTGGAATAGGTTGGGAGTTCACCAGTCTAGCTTTTTGTTCAGACAACTCTCATTTTTCACATTGACCTTTTAATGGACTGCTCGGTGCCCTCTTCTCTCCCTTCCTCCGTCAGACGCCTGGTGCCTTCGCCGCTCCACGCTTCTGCTCTGGGCCCGTGTGTTGCCCTCTGGGTAACCGCCAGGAAGTCTTTCTTGCCTTGTGTCATGAGTTCTTGGGCGCTCCCTGCAACCTCGTGTCCTCTAGGTGTTGTTTATTTACTCCCAGCTTTGTTTTTTGAACCCCTCATATTCACTGTCGTGATGGCTACTTGACGTCCCCGTGGGTCTCTCTTGCTGGTTTGTGGCTTCCTGATGGCCGGAAACCACCCTGCTTCCTGTCTCGGTGCCCCCAGAGCAGGCCCTCCCCGGCCACATGTCCAGGGACCTTACTTGTACCGTGTAATCGTGTGTTTATGAACTGAGGAAGAGGCTTGTCACTCCTGACAGCGTTCCTCTGCCTTGTACTAAGAGATGACACCGGGGTCATGTCTCCGTGTTTTAGCAGTACCCAGCATACAGAGATCACTATGTGCTGTGTTCTTCACCCGAATCTGAGGATGCAGAAGTAGGGCGGTGTGATTTAGAGGAGGGACTGGAAGCTTACTCCTGTCCCCTTCTGCCTTTGCGGATTTTGCCGTGTAGCCCTTCTCAGTCGAGGCCGCCAGGCAGGGTGGGCTTGTACCCCCGGCAGGGAGCGTGACAACACGTGGGGCACCTTGTCTGCCACGGGGCTCATCAGAGGTCAGCACCCAGGGCTTTAGTCGGGGTTCAGGTGCGGGGCGCCCTCTGTCTGGCTTATACCCAAACTCTAGACTCCTGGAGGGAAAGCAGGTGTCCAGCATAAGCCATAGTATTTGTACGAAGAGCTCGTGCCCAGTGAGGTCCTCTTGTCACATGGTGATGGAACCCTCCCACCGTCTGTGTTCCCAGGCCTCGGCCAAGGGCCCACCCCGTGACCGGGCCTAAGCACCGCTGTCCCAGGCCTGCGGTGCTAACGGCCTCTTCTCTCTACGGCCTGTTGGATTTGATGTTGTGCTCAGGGTTTCTCCGTGCTGTACATACTGTTTTCCCCTTGCGACTAATAAGCCGTCTCTAGGGGGCCGGCTGTAAGAGCACGGGGTTACCCTGTTCCCGGTCCGGCTTTCCCACTCGGGGTGGGGGTGCGGCGAGCACTCTTCCTGAGCCGTCTTTACAGGGGCCTCCCGCCAGCCCCCCGAGCTGGTCAGCGCTGTCCTGCTCTGGGAAAGAGCCCGCGTGTGCTTCTGTGCCGTGTAATGCTCTGCCATCTGTCGTCCTTACTGTGATGCTCGGCTCGTCCCAGATTCGGCCAGTGCGTCACTTCAGACTGGCCCCTGGGTCCTTTTCAGGGACTTCTGTAACTGTCAGGCACTCCAAGGTAGCCTGGGCTCTCATAGCTGTGCTGCCCGTGTCCTGGAGTCGGCCGCCCCGGTGCAGTGGGCAAGCGCGTGCTGCCGGCCCTTCGGGAGCCGAGCTGGGGAGCTGTGCGTCTTGATCAGGGCTTGATCCCGTGCCTCTGATCGGAGCCTCGGCCCCCCGGGGTCTATGCCGTGCCGTGCCGTCGCGGTCCGTGCCGGCTTCAGCCTGGTTCAGGACGGCGTCACCGCAGGTATTTGCGGCCGGGGACAGAGCTGTGGAGGCGGCTGGGGATGGGCCGGATGAGCGGTCTGTGTCCCTGTCTGGCCGGCCAGGCTGCCCTTGGGCCCTCGCTTTTCATGGTTGTCCTCTTGCTCTTGCTTGGTTAGTTGTCTGTGTCAGTGCCAGTAGCGAGTTCCTGAGCTCCGGGCAGCACTTTCTGGGGCTTTTATCGGGACCGCCTGGAGCTCAGAAATTGCCACGTGCAGAGACAGCGTCTTGCTGGTGCGGACACATTGCAGCCCCAGACGAGGGAGGTCTTTCTACCGTGCGCGCCTGTGCCCTTTGGAGGTTGGGGTGCACTTCTTCATGGCGGAGTTCACGTGCTTCTGCTCCCGTTTACCTCTGCGCGTCTTCCTTCTCTTGTTGCCGACGGGCACGTGGGCCTTCTCCCTCATTACATCTTCTGGTTGCTTATTGCTGAGTACGTGGAGGCTGTTGATTCGTTCCATGTCAGTCTTGCAGTCTCTTACTGTTGGAGCTCGTTTTATCGCTGGTTCTCTACGCTCTTCGAACCCGTGGTTAAATAGTGCTGGAAACGGTGGGCATCGTCGCCTTGCTCTGGCCTCCGTGGCCGTGCGGGCGGCGTGTGTGTGGAGAGGGGGGCCCTGCGGGGTGGAGGGGGGTGCAGGAGCTTGGGAGGGGATCCATCCTTTCCCGTGGCCTCAAGCATCTCTTTAGGGCTGCACTCTTTGGAAAGGCTCTTTTAGACTCTGGAGTTAAATATGTGCGTTTTTTTCCACTTAAATTTACTGCTATATTGGATCGTATTAATAGGTTTCTTACTGAACGGTACTTAACGTTCCTGGTATTAACACCACTTGGTCAAAGTTGTAGTTTTTTGATGTGGTATTGGTGTCTCTTCACCTAACGTAGGATTTTTTTGCATCTACGGTCACAAGTGATTGGTCTGTAACTTTTTCAGTATTTTTTCTGAAAATTTTCAGGTTTAGATATCAATATTCTTTTGGCCTCCTAAATATAACTTAGAAGTTTTCATTTATTTCCTGTTTTTGAGACGATTTGTGTAGCCCTACAATAGTCTGGTCTCTAAGGTTAGACGGGATTCTCCTGTGAAACCACCCGGACTGGGCACCTCCTTTCAGGGCAGTTCCTTGATCTTAACAACCATTTGTCAGTTTTGATAAACTGTATTTTTCTTAGAAATTCGACATTTAAGTTATAAAATTTAATTTCATGAAGGTGTGCACAGTGGTCTTTTTTTGACTTCTAAAATATGTTCCATGGCAACACTTATACCCCCGATATTTCCTTGTGTAGTACCTTTCCCCTTTCTTCCTGGGTTCTCTTAGCTATTTGTAGTTTGTGGATTCTTTTTTTCCCAGAGAATCAGGGTTGTCATTTCTGATACACCATTAGTGTGTTTTCTGCTTCATTAATTTCTGCTTTCATTTTTATTTCCTTCCTCTTGCTTTCTTCAGGTTTACTTTTTTCTTTTCTTTCTCTCTTTCTTTCTTTCTTTTTTTTTTTTGAGTTGGGAATGCATTTATTTTCATATTAATTTGAAATGATCCAGGTCTTTAAAGATAGGAATTTCAATCCTACTATTCATTTTTCAGAAAGTCTCTGCTTCAGTTTGGACTGCCCCTTTCACCCACCAGTTTAACATGAATTTGTTAATTTCCAGAAAAAAATTCTTTAAAATTTGTACTTTAAAATTCCTAATTTTATTGCGTTGTGATTAGGGATGTTGTGTATAATATTTCTGCTTTATGAAACTTAACCTTTTCTCTGTGACCTAATAAAGGGCCCGTTGTACGGCCCGTGTGTGTTTGAGATTGTATTTGCTCTGCTTTTGAGATCGTAATGCTAGATATAGATCGCCAAGAGCAGGCTGCTGACCCGTTGTGATGGGCATTCGTATTTTACAGCTCTGGTCACCTGTCCTGTCTGTGGCTGACAGTGGCGTGTGCGAGTCTTGTGTTTACTGGTGTGTTTGCGTTTCTGTTGCCCAAGCCGTAGGTTGTGTTTGCGTAGGTAGTTTGTCTAGCTAATGTGCGTTGGTAGCCGCGGCTGTCACAGGTATGGAGTGAAATGTGTCATTCTAAAAATAGCTTCTCAGTAGGGTGTATCACATGCAGGGAGGCCTTGTGTGTCTGAGGGTAGTAATTGGTTTTCTCCTACATTTTCTCTTAGTAATTTTATAATTTGTGTTTTATATTTGGATCTGTGTAACTTCAAGTTATTTTTGTGTGTGGCAGGCGGTGTGGGGCACTAAGGTCTAATTTTATAGTCTTTATTGGGTTGCACGTTGGCCTAACATCGTTTCATAATTGTCTGTCTCTTTTCTTCTATCTGAAAATTCCACCTTCATGTTAAACCAGTGTCACGTACGCGTTATATTCTGTTGCTCGTCGCTTGTTCTGTGCTGGGACCAGACTTCTAATCGTTATGTATTGATGTCTGTTCTTTTAAAATACATCGCTTGTCTAGTATGATTTTTTTTCTTCCATATAAACTTCAGAATCAGATTGTTAGGTGTACAGATTGTATTTTCCAAAAACGATTGTATCTGCGTAGTCCCTCCCCCATGCTCTTCTCTCCGTGGCAGTGACCTTCCTCCATTGAGAGGCCCGGTCAGTGTTTCCTCTAGTGGAATCTGAGTGGATTCAGCCCCCATTCAGTGAGGAAGTCAGGTGCCCGCGTGGGAAGAGCACCTGGAGGTGTGCAGTCCCGCGCCAGCAGACCCCGACCAACAAGCTGACGCCCAGCGGTGGCCACACGATGGCCTCTTGCTCCCAGCGCCCCAGCGGCTGCGGCAGGCGAGCTGTGTGCCTGGTCTCGTCTAGGCCATAGGTCAGTGAACAGAGTGATCACTCCAGACCACCGCATGTTGTAGTGGTTGTTACAAAGCCACTGGAAAGAGAAGGGACAGCCACTGGAAAGAGAAGGGAAAAGACGGGAGGTGTTTTGGTTGGGATTGCCTTGAAGAAGTTGTAGCTAGGTTTGGGGAGAATTTTAATAATCACAGATCTTATCTGGGAACATGGTGTCTTCGTCCTTTATGCCTTTTGGATGCCCTTAGGAATGCGTGCTGAGGTTTTTCATAGAATCATAGAAGTCATGCATTTTTATTGCTAGATATGCTTTTTGTAGACACTATGAGTGAGGGTTTTTTTCCCCCTTAAAATTACCTTTTGTAATAGGAAGCCTGTGTTTTTTTGTTGTTTTGCTTTAGTTTTGATCATTATGTATGAAGGAAAGTTTTCTGGGAAAGTAGGTAATATTTGGGATTTTGGAATTAAAAGTGAAACTGGGTTAGGTTAGTAGTTGCTTTCAGCTTTCTAATGCACACCTGCACCATCACCTCCTCCATCCAGGTGGGGCTGGGCCCCGCAAGTGGTCTAATGCACACCTGCACCATCACCTCCTCCGTCCAGGTGGGGCTGGGCCCCTGGCAAGTGCTCTAATGCACACCTGCACCATCACCTCCTCTCTCCAGGTGGGGCTGGGCCCCTGGCAAGTGCTCTAATGCACACCTGCACCATCACCTCCTCCGTCCAGGTGGGGCTGGGCCCCTGGCAAGTGCTCTAATGCACACCTGCACCATCACCTCCTCCCTCCAGGTGGGGCTGGGCCCCTGGCAAGTGCTCTAATGCACACCTGCACCATCACCTCCTCTCTCCAGGTGGGGCTGCGCCCCTGGCAAGTGCTCTAATACACACCTGCACCATCACCTCCTCTCTCCAGGTGGGGCTGCGCCCCTGGCAAGTGCTCTAATGCACACCTGCACCATCACCTCCTCCGTCCAGGTGGGGCTGGGCCCCTGGCAAGTGCTCTAATGCACACCTGCACCATCACCTCCTCCCTCCAGGTGGGGCTGGGCCCCGCAAGTGCACCTTTGTGCCACTGGGCATGAGCTCTTGGTCTGGTTACAGACCCACAAGTATGATGTTACCTTTTTTGCTTTAAACAGTTTCGTAATAGAGATTCGAGGTAAGAACATAGGTCTCTTACGTCCTACTTCTAGGGCTCCCCTTTCCTTTGTTAGATTGGTCAGAGTTCTTCTAGAGTTCTTCCTCTGTGCGTCTGAGGAAGCCTTGATTTTTGTAAAATATTTAACTGGATATAAAGTTCTAGACTGATACTGCTTTATTTCTTTCCAGCAGGTAAAAGATGCTCCTCCACTGTCTTGGTTTACATTGTGGCCCACGAGGAGTCTTTCATTCTCATCCTTGTTACTTTGCATTTAAAGCGTTCCCCCGTTTCTCCCCGCCCCCACCCCACTTCGGTGATTTAAGATTCTTTTCCTTGTCAGTGGCTTTGAACCACCTGTGATAGGCCCTGCTATTCTTCTCTTCCTGTTTCTTGTGCTTGTGGTGTTTTAGGCTTTGTGGGTTTGTAGTTGTGGTTTAGATTTGAAACATTTTTGGTCATTGTTCAGATTCTTGTGTTCCTCCCTTTCTCCACTCTCCTCTAGGGCTCTAGGTACTCACATGTTAGGCTCTGGAAGTCTCCCAGCTCAGTGATGCTGTGTTAACGACTTCTCAGTCTTTCTGTTTCATTTGGATGAATTTCTGCTTCTGTGTCTTCAGTTACCTAATTGTTTCTTCTGTGGTGTCTAATCTGCTCTAATCTGCTCGTAATCCCTCCTGCCCAGTATATTTTGCAGTTCAGATGTGGTTTTCATCTCCAGAAGATCCATAAGGGTCTTTACCTTGCTTTTAAAATATCTTCCATGTCTCTGCTTGACCTCAGTTTTTCCTCTGATGGAATCTTCCTGAACACATGGAATATGGTCACAATAAGGATTTTGGTGGCTTTGTCTAGTAATTCACTAATTCTGTTATCCGTGCCATTACTCAGTCTGTCCTGTTGATAAAGCTTTCTACTTGGTATGCCTGCTTGGCAATTTTTTATGGGATGCCAGATACCGTGAATTTTGGTTCAGCGCTTATATTTTTATAATCCTAGAAATTTTTTTGAGCTTTGTGTCTATAAGTTATTTGAGTCTAATCATTTTTAGTATTACTTTTATGATCTTTGGGCCTGAAACAGCGGTCAGTTTAAAACTAATTCTTCCTTCCTTCCTTCCCGAGTTCTCCACCCAATGCCCTATGAATTTGGAGGTTTCCAGCCTCACCCTAATCCTGGCCCTTTGTGGGTGTTGAGTCCTGTCTGGATGGGTGTCTCTCCCTGGCTTTGGGTCTCTCTTATACTTGGGTGCTGGTTAGCCCCTTGCTGAGCATGCCAGCGGGGCTTCCTCTGAGCTCTGACCCTCTGGGAAGTCAGTCGCCCTTGCCTTCCAGGGCCCCGGGCTCTGCTCTGTGCAGGCCACCTGCCGGGCGTGACTTCAGTGGCGCTGGCGGCGCCGTAGGCCGGAAGCTCCGAGCAGCAGGCCAGCCACTCTCAGGGCTCACCTCACCTGTTTCTGTGTTTCCGTTCCTTCAGGTGGTCATGTCGGTCTGCCTGTGCCTTCGCCACGCAGGAGGTGGTCTCTTGTTAGTTGGTTCATGTCAGTGTGTACCTCTTGATTTCTAGTTTGGGGAGTATAATCCTTTCCTATCAGTATTGATTTTAATGTTCACCTTGCCCCAGATTTGGCCTCTATGACCTTCTGACATGTCCTCTTTTTCTGAGCTCTCCCTAACACAAGATGGGCCGGGTCATCCTGTCCTTTCGCTGCCTGAGCTCTGGGATCAGCCGCTTCTCTAGGGAGCGCTGGTTTGTTTTAGGGGGGAACTGTATGTCGAACCCACGCCTGGGAGCTAGACGTGATCTTCGTCCCGGCCCTCGAGGTGGACGCAGTGTCCGCCCGTACATTTCCGTTTCTCTCCGTGTGTAGGTGTCTCTGTGGGCACGGGCCCACACGCGTCTGCACAGGCCCTTTCCAGGCCTGCTCCACAGGGCGATTCTACCGTCCTCCTGGCACGTGTTTGTGACTTCCTTCTCTGTGGAGAAGCCCGGCGTACATTTGCTTATCGGAACGATCGCGGTCAGTGAGCACTGGGTCACTGCTGTCATGCTACCTGCCCGCCTCCCCAGCTCGGCGCCCCTCTCCCTGCCCTCGGGCTGCGCATTGGAGCACTGCCCTCCTCACCTCGGCTGACCCACGACACTCCAGATAAGGTCACCCCAACAGGGAGGCCCTCTTCGCCCTCCTCGGCCTCTGACACCTCATGCCAGCCCCCCAGTCCTTCATCCTCTCACTCGGGGTGCCACATCTTGGGCTGCGATGCCCTTCTTGCCCTGTGTGGCCCTGGTGCCCAGGCAGGGCCGCTTCCTGCCTTGACGCCCTCCTCGTCGCTGACTGGGGGCACTTTCCCAACCCTCCCTGCCAGTGGCTTTGCTTCCTGGAGATGCCCTCAGCCCCGCCGGCTCAGCTCGGGCCCTTCTGAACAGTCACTGGGTCTTTTTAGTAATGTCCGTGGTCTTGTGCACTGTCGCAGGTGAGGGCCCGATGCCGTGCCGCTCACTTCACCAGAACTTGGGGGACTCGGCCTTGCCACTTGGCCAGGTCTCCGCCGTGGTCACAGCGTTCCACGGTGGGGGCCAGAGGCCACTCGGGGTGCCAGCCCCTCCGTGGCTTAGAGAGCTGGGGGCTTGGGGCACTGGGGTGGCCTTCTGGGGCTTCTCAGCTCCTTTGGGCTCCCTGACCCTGGGCCCCGAGGTATGATTTTAAAAGAAGCTGGGCTCTGTGGCCTCTGGTTTCACTCGGCAGGCCCGACGCACGTTGGCCGCAGAGCCCTGCAGGCAGCGGTGTGGGGGGTGGAGGCGGCCGGCCGAGCGCGGTGCGGAGGGGGTGGCTCGCAGAAGATCTGTCTTCACTACGTGGCTTCCTCTTGTTTTCTCAGTGAACATCTTTCCACGTTATGGGTGTGTATGTATATTTTAAAGAAATTTGTGTGTGTGTGTGTGTGTGTGTGTGTGTGTATTTTTTAAAGAAATTTAAGCTGAAGACACAGCAATTTTAAAAATCAGACTAAAGGGGCACCTGGGTTGTTCAGTCATGGGGCGGCTGCCTTCGGCTCAGGTCATGATCGCAGAGTCCCGGGGTCGAGCCCCCGCCTCTGGCTCTGCTCAGCAGGAAGCCTGCTTCTCCCTCTCTCACTCCCCTTGCTGTGTTCCCTCTCCAGCTGTGTTTCTCTCTGTCACATAAATTAAAAATCTTAAAAAAAAAAGTCAGACTAAAAATGAAAAGTTCTCACTTCTGCAACTCTTCATTTACCAATTAAACCACAAGAGGGACTGGGCACAGAATTGGAGATTTCTCATTCACGGATTGATCGCGTTAGCATATTCAAGAGAAACTAAAAAACCCAGAGAAGATATGGGAAGGATAACAAGGAATCTTTCTATTACAAAAAGGGGAGAGGAGAATACATATTTAAAGGATAGCTATAAATGATAGTTTGCAAAGGTTTTTAAATGCCTGATTTGGATATGAATTAAGTGTCTTGGTTTTAGATTTTCACTCCACATCTGCCAGGTAGATCCACGGAGCGTAAAGACAGTCGCCAGCAGTCACTGATAGCAGGGAAGCTCTGTGTCCCCACTTCTCTGGGGCCGCGTGGAGGCAGGCTCACGGGCTTCTGTGCAGGCCGATGTTTGGGGCTCCGAGTCCGAGGCAGCATTGACTTCCTAGGGTCAGGACAGTTCCCCTTTCTGTCCTTGTGAATGACAGCAGCTCTCAAAGAGTCCCAGCTTGTCCTCTTTCTGTGGTCTGGCAGCGGAAGCTGCCTTGCCCCTGCTTGGTGGCCTGCAAGTGGCACTCGCCTTGGCGTGCTTCGGGGGCCATGGAGGACACCGCCTGGAGGCAGCCCGGGCTTCCCGCAGATGCGCGGCCTCTGGCCGGCGTGGGAGGAGCCACTTGGCCCCATCGCGCGCACGTGCGCCAGGGAGCGGTGACTGCGGTGCTTGGGCGCAAGGCCTTTGGCCGAGCAGACCTGGGTTTTCGAGTCCCAGCTTGCCCAGTGGACTGGGTCGCCGC
This sequence comes from Spilogale gracilis, assembly GCA_004023965.1. Classification (NCBI taxonomy): domain Eukaryota; kingdom Metazoa; phylum Chordata; class Mammalia; order Carnivora; family Mephitidae; genus Spilogale; species Spilogale gracilis. The sequence continues at coordinate 19,677 of PITA01008896.1, read as the reverse complement.
GGGCAGCCTCCGGAGCTCTCTTGGTGTCTCGCCTGTGCCGTTGGAGCTGTTGCGCCTCGGTGCCCCCGGGCCTGCCCAGAGCGCCCCAGCCCCAGCGATGAAGCGCTTGGCCAACGTAGTCTCTGTTAGTAGAGCATTTCGCTGTTAAACGGAAGGGCATTGATTAACTTCCTTCACAGTGACTTATTTATTTTTAGGATACCGAAGTGTATAAAGCTACGGTGAAAGACGACCTTACCAAGTGGCAGAATGTTCTGAAAGCTCATAGCTCTGCGGACTGGCTCATCGTGGTAGTCGAAAATGATGCCAAGAAAAAAAACAAAACCAACATCCTTCCCCGAACTTCCATTGTGGACAAAATAAGGAATGACTTTTGTAATAAACAGAGTGACAGGTAAGTGTACCTTTACTTTAACCTCACCGGCACTTACCCGCACGGCAGGCCTTACCGCCCTCTGCGGCGGAGCTCGGGCTTCGTGAGCGGCGGGGGCGGGCCTGACGCTTCAGCTCGGCGGGGGTGGGGGGGTGGGGGGGTGGTGCTGGAGAGGTGCCCGGGTCCCCTCTCCACAGCGCTCCTGCTCTGGCGGGTGACACGCTGAAGTCGCACCCACCCCGGCCCCCGCTCCTTGCCCCGTGCGCTGCGTGGGTGACTCGGTGGGAGAGACCACGCGGTGGGTCCCCTGGAGTGGCCGGCGTGCCCTCAATGTAGCCAGGGGCTTTAGGCAGTCCCGCGGTCCTCGTCCACAGCAGGGTTCCCCACACGCTGTTAGTGAGGGGCCCTGTGTTGGGTTTGTTTACCCTAATGCCTATTATGAGTTCCTCAGAACCAAAATTAGGAGATGCTGATTTAATCTTCAGAATCCATAAAGGGGATCCCCGAAACTTTGGTGGCTGCGTAATTGCATGGCCTTACTTTCCCCTTTGATTCTCTCTGTCGGGCCCTGTTCTGTCTTCGGGGGGCACTTACCCCCCGTTCAGCGGTGCCAGGCCTTGCCGTGCAGGTGGCAGTTCTCTGGGTGCCGGGGGGTTTAGTCTCTAGGTCATGGGTCAGCGCTTTGACTCCTCTGGGTCCTGGGGTGCAGCGCTGAGCCTGGTCCCTGCTCTGGTCCGGCGTGGCCTCCCGGAGGGGACAGCGCATGACCTCACACCCATGTCATCACACCTGTGGGACCCTGGGGGCCAGTGCTGAGTGAGACCAGAGACGGGAGCATGGGGCCAGGCTGCAGGGCGAAGGGCACCTTGGGGCTTGCGGGAAGAGTGCGGGCCGAACCCTGGGTGTGTGGCCGGGAGAACCCAGGGACACTGTGACCGCAGCCTTGTCAGGCCACCCGGGAAACCGGCGGGTTTTCAGCGGAAGGAGCCTTCCTGGGCTTCCTTTCCTCACTCCACACGGTTCTGGGCCCAGATTGATGTTCACACTTGGTTTGCTTACATCAAGCATGATCTGAGCATATGTAAGGCATAATAAATAGGAGATTGTTGAGCTCACGGTTTGTACGGAGAGATTTCATGCTATCTGGACTTGGCGTGGACTTGTAGGGACTTTTGGGAGAAGGGACTTTTCCTAAGGCCTGTTACTCATAAACTCGTTATCCCAAAGGACTCAACTGAGCATTTCAACAAGATGCTCCGTGACTGAGCGTCCTTACCCCGTGTGGTTCGGATATACTGGCACACTTGTTCTGGAAGGAGGAGGAGCGGGCCGCCCCGGGGGAGGTGGGCAGCAAGGGGCCACGGGGGTGGGAGCCACGGGGGTGGAAGCCACTGACTGACGGCCAGACCGAACAGCCTCTTGGTCTCATTTCTTTGGGATTTTACTAAGTACATATGTTGGTACTAATGGGGCACATTAGTCTAAACTTGTGACATGTTCAGGTTAGAGGATTTTTTTCAAAGTGCCTGTTGATTCTTTTTAAGTCTGTGTTATCATTTTATGTGATTGCTTAAAATGTGCCTGTTGGGTCCCCTGAAACCCAGCTTGTTTTTAATGACTCATTCTTCGTACATGAAATCTAACTTACCGTAGTTTTCTCAGTATATAAACATGCCTTCCAGCACTTTGATTTTCATTAATTTGCAAGCTACCTTCACAGCTCTGAACTTTGTTTTCTACAGTAAAGAGCTGGGTCAGATTTTCATACATATGAGTGTGAAAGTGTCTGAATTGGCAGTTGTTCTCTTCGCTAGCATGTTCGTGGCCTTTGGAAACACGGGCACGCTTGGCCCCGAGCCAGCCTGTAGCTGATTGGTGGTCGTAAACACTGCATGCTCATGGCAGGGTTATAGAGGACGATGATAAGCAAAATGAAAATACATTGTAACTCTTAGTATTTGGTACGTATTTTTCAAACTTTCTCTCTTTACACACATGCAGGCACAGCATACCACGTGTAATATTTTGTAGTTGGTTTTTGCACTTAACACGCTCTATTCCCATGAACAATGAATGTGCTTCTCCGCTGTTATCGTCAGGGAGTATGTGGCCCTCCCTGGTGGCGCCGTCCTAGCCGTTGGTCCAATCCTCTGCTGGATGAACACCTCACCGCTGAGGGTGAACGGAATCGTAGACATTCTTCGAGCTTGGATAGTGTGTACGTCCTTCATTATTTCCTTAGGCTGCATCCCTAGAAGGAAAGTTGCTTGGCCGAAGGTTTTGTGCAATTTTCAGGCTTTTGGTGAGTGTTGCTGTCAGTGTTGCTCCTGACCCGTGAGCTGCCGGTGTGGGTGGCGGCCCCGTGACCGGCGGGCCCTGGGCCCCTGCACCCAGCTGCCCTGGGTGCTGGGCTGCCAGTGCACTCTGGGGGGCCCTTCACACCGGGCATTCCCCAGGCTGAGCAGCTCTTTTGGGTGCTCCCTTCTGAGTGAACCGTTCAAGCTTAATGCGAATTTCTAAAGCATAGTTCTTTTTTGTCATAGAAAGTTCTAGAAACGGTGAAAGTTCAAGGGCATGATCAGGGCTAGAGAACTTAATGAGTATGTGGTAAGCACCAGGTCACGGAGCACAGAGACTGTCTCTGGTTGGTGTTCGTGACCGTTTCCTCTCCCTTCCACTGTCTAGCTTTAGGGGAGAATTCTGTGTCTGGTCAGGGATAAATGCCGATGGTTTACAGCCCTTGAGAACGGCCTCACGATAAATGGCTGAACCTATAGGTTCTAGCAGCTGCTGTGGTGAATAAATGCACGCTGGTCCTTCGGGGCTTTAGGAGCGAGCTGGTGGGGTCCCGTTGTTTTCAGGCGAAGAAGCAGCGCCGTGGGGTGGAATGGGAATTAAAGCCAGGCACCGAGTTCTAAATCTCCTTCTTGGTACTGATTACTCACCTGGTGGGTTGTCTAGACTGTGGGTGACTTCACATTTTTAATCTGCTGATTCGTAATTCCAGAGCTTGAGCCCTTCCTCCAAACGGGGTGATGCGGCACCGAGACGTAGAATCTGTCCATGTTGCTCCTCGCTAGTAACGAAGGCGGCGTGTTCAACCTGCAGAAACACGGAAGCTCGTGGCCCCAGTATTTTAAAATTATCTCTGGTCCATATTTAATCATTTGCTTTGTAAATCATTTTACCAGGGAGAAAGAAATCTAGCTTTTCTGGTCTGCTAGATGGACATGTTGCCTCTTCCAAATCTATTGGAAACTTGTAATTTTATGTCTTTGATGTTTCCACACTATGGATGGTCTTTTTTTTTTTTTTTCCCCTTTCTAAGCAGCCTCTGTGCCCAGCATGGGGCTCGGACTCAACCCTGAGCTCAAGAGTTAAGTGCTCTGCTCACGGAGCCAGCCAACCGCCCTGTTTGTGTAGCTAAGCTGTAGCCTATCTACGTGTTATGCCATATTCTTGAAGTCGTATTTATGACTTATTTATGAGCCCTGCCCTCGTGCTCCGGGTCTCGGGGCTGGGCGGGGAGAGCGCCACCGAGAGGAAGTGTTTGCAGCGGGGCACTTCCCGCAGCGGGGCGTGATCGGGGGGCGGCCCAGAGGGCAGAGCCCCAGGGGCTGGGTCCCTCGCGGATGGGTGTCAGCCGAGCCGGGTTTGGAGGGGTGGCTAGGAATGTGCTAGATGAAGAGAGGGGAGCCCGAGAAGGTGGCTGGGCTCGGCTGGGAGTGGTGCCAGCAGTCGGGTGGCGAGGCTGGGTCTGTTCCACGCGGGCCCTCCTGAGCCGGGCCACTGACCCTGAGCTCTGTCGTGTCAGTTACCGGGGGCCAGGGTGGTGTTTGAAGAGGACGGCACGCACGCGGTTTGGGGACTGCAGGTGACACGGTCGCCTTCCTTTTCCGGGGGCCCTAGAGGCCAGGTCTGAGACCGACTGGTCTTCCGTCCCTCCCCGCAGCCTGTCCTCTGCCACACTGACGACTCGCGGGGTGCTAAGCCAGTTTCTGGTGAAACCTTTCTTAATCCAGTTTCTCCCCACCTGCCTGGTGTTGGTCAACAGAGAAGGGAGGAAGGACGTGGGGGGCGGCTGGCACCGCCGGGAAACAGAAGCAGGTGGGCCACGTGCTGTGCTTGCACGGCGTTTCCCAGACAGCCCTTTGCGTCTCTGCAGGTGTGTCGTGCTCTCCGATCCCCTGAAGGACTGTTCCCGAACTCAGGAATCCTGGAATGCCTTCCTGACCAAACTCAGGACGTCGCTTCTTATGTCTTTTACCAAAAACCTTGGCAAATTCGAGGACGACATGAGGACCTTGAGGGAGAAGAGGACTGAGCCCGGCTGGAGCTTCTGTGACTATTTCATGGTCCAGGTACGTGATGAAGGGTAGAACGAGACAGCTTCCTTTTTCTCTTCCTGTCTTCATCAGTAGGGCAGGATTTTGGCAGTAGTTGCTATTGGCGTAGTTTTGAAAACCCGAGAGACAGCACATAGTAGCTAACAGACGTTTCTGTCCCTGGGCCCCTCGAGCAGATCGCAGGTGGTCTCCCGCGTGGTCCTCTCTCATCAGCTCTCCTGCTGCCTCTGAGCGTGGCATCTGGCCTTCGTGAAAGGGCCTCGGCCTCAATCTGGGTTTTACCAACATACTGGGCCCTCCGGGGTCTCTACCATGGGAGTGACTGAGGCCAAGCCCCGCCAAGTGGTGACGGTCCTGAGGACAGTGGTGCCTGCCACCTGCTCGACGCCACCAGGAGCTCATGACTTCCCCGCGATATTTATTGCCCCTGTGGTTTTGTTTAATAATCTTGGGTTCCGGGAAAGGGCAGCTTTAAGCCCTTTCTGGGGGACCTTGCTAACATTGCACAGAGTGGCAGGAAAGTTGCCCTTAGGTTTCCTTATTCACCATATTTTGATGGAAAAAACCTAATTTTCGTATTTACATTGCACTTGTGTGTAAATTACTGAAGAAGTAATGTACTTTGAACAAATAAAAGACCCATTCTGATTAGAAATTTTGATGCCTATCTCTGACCCTGTTGCTTACGTCTTAGTGGTATCGGGAGACGGGGTGCGCATAAGGGCATCGCACCTGTCCACAACTCACTGTAGGATTGACCTATTACAGGCCTTTCAGATGGTCCTGTCACTTCACCTTTCAGGCTTATTAAACTTGTTTCCTAAGAGCTACAAACGAGGAGGGGGGAATCCAAGTGAACGCAGTGGTGTGGGATCACAATCTGAGATACCCATATGAAGCCATGGATGGATCAGAACTAGAGATGCGTGTGTGTGATGATTACACACGTGCATGTGTTTCCTCGCTCTGCCCTATGTCAGGGCCCAGGAAGAAAGAACTTCTCAGTAGCGTAAGCACACTTAGTGCCAAGATCTTGATTTCGAAACTCCATTCTTTTTTTTTTCCTTCTATTTATTTGTGAGAGACAGCACCAGCAGGATTAGGGGGATGGGGGCTGGAGGCAGAAGGAGGGAGAAGCAGACTCCCCGCTGAGCAGGGAGCCCAATGTGGAGCTCCATCCCAGGAGCCTGGGATCATGACCTGAGCCGAAGGCAAATGCTTCACCCACTGAGCTACTCAGGGACCCCTAAACCCCATTCTTAATAATTTAAGTGCCAGGGCTCCTTCTAGAAGTGGTTAATTCCAGGGCTAGGGCAGGGAAAATACAAGATGGACCAGGAATAAAACTTACCAGAAAGGAAGGAAGTACCCTGCAAAAAGATGGAGGTCCATCAACAGAATGTTAGCGCCACTAAAGGAGCCCCCTAGTGGCCAAAGCTGGGACGGCGTGCCCCACGAAATAATGATAGAGCTGGATTTTACCGTGTGGAATACAGTTCATGTCCACGAGCCCTCATACTCTGAGTAGTCGGTTAGATTAGGAAGTGGAGGAGGTTCAGCTCTTCCGCACAGACGCATTGCCGGTTAGCAGGCGTGTGTCGGGGAGGACAAAACATGCCAGAGATGGAGAGAGGGTGCCCGCTCGTCTCCTTGCTGAGGGATGGCTCAGGGCCCTAGATGGCCTTTCCCTCCCTCCTTCTGGCCTCCTCTTTGGGCATTGTTAATACTGACACCTTACAGTCATGACGTGCACGTTCCCTTGTGTAGAAGTGTCACAGTCACTGCTGCATGCTTTTCCTCCGTTGTCATCTTTACGAGCAACACATGGTTTCAGAAAGTTGAAGGGCGTTTTTGCTTTTTAAAAAAACTTCTGTTTGGTTGACCAGGAAGAACTTGCCTTTGTGTTTGAGATGCTGCAGCAATTCGAAGACGCCCTGGTGCAGTACGACGAGCTGGACGCCCTGTTCTCCCAGTATGTGGTCAACTTTGGTGCCGGCGGTGAGTGGCGCGCGGGCAGAAGCAACTGCTCTTCTTAGCGTAGTTTTCCCCACTTTCTTGTCGTCTGGAAGCTGCCCTTAATCATTTGCCTACCGATGAAGTCCTTTGTATTGTTTAGTGCAACGGATGTAGGATACGTTCTTACAGTTCTAATAGGAAATGATATGAGAACTAAGAACTAGTTGCTTTCACTGTTAGAAGCATCTTGAGCAAGAAACGCATTACGAAGAAGGTGTTTTTCAGGTGTAGCGTCTTTCCTGCTGCTTGCAACTGGCTAGTCGTGCTTCTGCGCCTCCTCGCTAGCGTGCGAGCGGGAGTCTCGTCTTCCGCTGACAGGCCATGCTTGGAACACTCGGGTGCTCACTGCAGTTTTAAATGGCACCATTGTCATGGGCGTTCATCTTTCTTTCACAACTTTACAGTCTTGAAATATTTTAGAAGTACAGAAGTAGCACAGTGAAATTATATGCAGAGAAGAAATTCGTAATCGTTGTCACTGTTTTGGGTGATACCAGTTTTGATAGACACGGCATCATCTTAATGTAGACGTGTGTCTGTAGCCTGTTCTCATCACCAGCCCATCATGGGTGTTTGGTTAGTAGCTGCATCGTGCTTCACGGTGAAGATTCGTTAGTGTTGATGCAGCCACCCCGTGGGGTTGGACGTTTGGGTTTTTTCCATTCTGACCACCACCGCGGTGCGGTAACGGACGTCTTTGTTGGGCGTTCTTTTTGAGAGAACCCTGACACGGCATCGGAAGAAAGAAGTGATTTCAAGGAACCCTAGTGTCTGTTAGAAAACCCATAGGAAGATGCGGTGCTGGGACAGTCAGCTTGGGCACCATCTCTGTTTTAGAAATGTCGATGAACGGCACCAGTTGATTTTTCTCTCCAGACCAAGTTGGAGGAAGTTCAGATTTGGATCTCTTACTTTGCCAAGACACAAATGTAAACGTAACCAGAGCAAAGTATTCACTAATTAAACTTTAAAATTTTGAGAAGACATAAAATTATCTTTTACATCTCCACATTGTACACATGTAGATATCTTACGTGTTTCTTATGTCATATTTTGCATCATTTCTTTGCTCTCTCAGTTCTAAAATCTGGGACAAGTTAGAATCCAAAAGTAAGCTTGAGCCACGTTTCTCAGCTGAATGATAAGATTGTTCATTTTTGTTGATTGATTTAATGGATGCTTACTGAGAGTCCCATATGACCAGGCACTGTTCTGAACGTAGGTGACAAGATCGCTTCCTTCATGGAGTTTACATGAAGGGGAAACAGGTGTAGAAGAAAAAAAAAACTTCACATCAGGTAGTTGTAATGAGTGTGGGCCTCAGAAGGCGTCATGAGTGAAGGCAGAGTGTGGTGGTAGGTGCTGGGTGATCCTGGCCAGTGTGGGCCGGGAGACTTGCTGAGGAGGTGGCTTTCACACAGAGGGCTGAGTGCGTGTGAGAGCGAGCCAGGAGAACGCTGGGCGGAGGGCCCGAGGAAGGGGCCTGCTGGCGTAGGCACTGGGAGTGCTGGGGCACGTACCCCCGAGTGTACTTGAGCAGCTCTGAATACAAGTTCCAATCAGGAAAGGGTGCTGTTAGTTCTGGGGCACTCGGGGTGTTTAGTGCCGTCAGTGGGCCAGTATTCAGGCGCTTCCTGGTGGGAACACAGCATGAAATGGTATGAGAGCTGTCTTTTGGAGTGAGAAAACGAGATTAAATTGTTTCCGTATGGGTTGAATGACCAGTTACTGTGGGCTCCAATGCTTACTTTAAGGCCGTGTTTGAGTCTGGGCTCTGAATGAGAATCGGGAAGCCTCGCTGGGAATTTCTGACAAGCAAGAATGTTTCCCTTCTGCTTCCCGCCACTACTCCTTCCTTGTGCCTACTGTCCTTTTCTCCAGGAGACGATTCAGGTAGCTGACATGGTTGAGTTAGGGGTAGGTGTGGGGCTTCAGTAGGAAGGGTAAGGGAGATAGACCGGCACGGCTCCGGGGACGGGTGGCTCGCGGGCACCCTGGCAGAGCGCAGCTGGTGCGCTATGCTCCAGCCCAGGCCTTGTGCCCTCTCTCGGAGCTGCCCGAGCGCGGAGCCGGAGGCCTCCCTGAGCCCCAGCCCGGCAGTCTCCACTCACATCCCCACCTCTTGGTGACCCTCTGGGCACGGTATGGCGCTGTGCCTTGTGGCCTAGGTCACGCTGCCATGTGTTGCGGGGGAGTACTACCCCGTCCCCACCTCGCGAGCCTGGCTTCCTGCCCACGGTTCGGGAGTGACTGGTTGGTAAGCCGCGCGCTGGTACAGGCGGTCTCGGGCCCCGAGCTGGAGCCGCAGCGAGGTGCAGCGATCTGTAGCCAGCGCCTTTCATGATGTGTGTCTGTCTAGATGGGGCCAACTGGCTGACTTTTTTCTGCCAGCCGGTGAAGAGCTGGGACGGACTGGTCCTCCGGAAGCCCATCGACATGGAGAAGCGCGGCCTGATCCAGAGGCAGGAGGCCACCCTGCTAGACCTGCGCAGTTACCTGTTTGCCCGCCAGTGCACCCTGCTCCTCTTCCTGCAGAGGCCGTGGGAGGTGGCCCAGCGCGCCCTGGAGCTGCTCCACAGCTGTGTGCAGGAGCTGAAGCTCTTAGAAGTGAGTCTCCTCTTTTCCCCACTTACAAGTTCTTTCTCGCTTGTTGAGACACGAAACTCGAACCTCGAGGCCCAGGCCTCGAACTGTTGGTGCCGTGGGAAGGAGCTCTCTCTTTGAACGCCATGCAGCTGTAGCGTACTGTTTGTGTAGTTGCTCTTGAACTGATTGATGAATCGCACATAAGCGTCATTCCTGCGCTCCGAGTCGGGGAGTTCAGACGGGCCCAGAGCAAGACTCTTGGATCAGTTTCTTCTTGGACGTTTTGGAGGGGATTTGGGCCTTTCCGCTGAGGAAGATGGCTCCCCTGCCGCACACGCGGCCTGAGGCCCCACGGGTGGGCCTTCACCTGCTTTCGGAGCCGCCTTTTGGTTTTGCACGCGGACACATGGGTAACAGCGGGCACGCGGGCATTGGTAGCATGAAAGTTCGGGAAGGTTCGTGACGGGTACGTGTGTGCGCGTGTGTGGATGAGACCCGTGAGGCTGTGCGTCAGTGGCGGAGTGTCCGTCTTTAAGGACTGGTCCCCCCGGCCCCCCCGGGCTCCTGTGCTCCTACTGCCCACGGAATCACATGTTCGGGTGAAGTGTGAGAGCGTCAGTGACTGGTCTGGGCGGGGGTGGGAGGTGTCCCCTTTTCTGTTTCAGAGACCGCTCTGCCCAGAAAGGGACACCTGCGCACATACACAGGGCTACGTATCATCTCGGGGGGCTCACAGACACCCCCCACCACACCCCTCCCTGTTCCCCGATATTAGGAACGAAGTGAGCGATCGGAGCCCTTTTCATAAAGGAGGAAAGCAAGCCTAGAAGCGGTGAGGTGGCGTAGCCGGCCACGGGACCCGTGACAGGCTCAGACTCCACGCCGGACCAGCATGCTCTCTGCCGTGGCCCTGCCCGCGCACCCGAGGGGCCAGCTCTAGCCATCCCCATGCAGTCATACTGCATTCACCGAAGCCCGGGGGAGCCAGTCTTTCCTGATAGGGTGTCCTACATCCTCGGTAGCCTAGAGGACGGAAGCTCAGGCTCAGCGCTGAGTTTGGAAGAATCTGAAGAGATAGAAACTTTGTTTTACCCAAATGAAGAGAAATTTAGTTAATTTCTAAAGGAGAAATGCCTAGCCTAGCTGAGCCATACTCATGAGTGTAGGAATTTGTATACGCTTATTTTTCTTGCCAAGATACCTAATGAAGCGAGGGAAGGATTTCCCACCTTAGAAGGATATTCCGTGGCTCCGTGTAACCGCGTAGACCTGGGTCATCCGCTCTGGTTGCTCCCGTCTGTGCGGAGCCCGGGGCCGTGAGGGCAGGGCTGTCTGCGTTCATGTGTGCCTGGACATTTCCCGTGGGATTTTGCCCTTTTAGTGGATGGGGACTAAATAGGGTGTGTGGTAGAGTTCCTGCGGTTTCCACACAGCGCCTTTAGGCTGGGGTAGCCCCGGGCGGGTCCATCAGGAGGCGCTGTCCTGCGACCCGGGAGCCGGATGAGAACGGGGGAGGCTGGCGCAGGGACGGCCCCTTAGTGCTGGGCCCCACCCATCAGGCCCCAAAGAGTTAGAATCTGTCTGAAATTCTCTCTCTTGCCCCAGGAAGTTGCATAGTCATGGCGGCCGGCCTACGGATGGGAGAGGAAGCGTTCCCGGAGTGGCTGCCGCTGCCGTGCGGGGCCGCTGACCCTGCAGGCAACCAGCCGGCCCCTGCCACCACCTCCCGCCGGCTCTGCCAGGCATTCTGGAAGCTGGGGGGTGGTGGGGGAGCCTGTAGAGGCCTTACCTATAGCTTCCCCGGCTTGCGAGGCCTGCTGGAGACATGGGGGAGCCTGGGGGAGGCCTTTTCCTCGATGCCTGCCCACACGCGTCCTCATCCTAGTGTCGATCCCTTGCCACTCCGGCGCGCCCAGACAGTGCAGGCGGGCCGCGGGGGGACATGCTGGGTGTCCTCATTTGGGGCCCAGCAGCATGCACAGTGGTTTCTCCTGCACACCGTGGCTTATCCCCCGAGCTCCCAGCTGCCTCTGGCCATCATGGGAGTGCATGGAAATGGGTCACTTCCTGCTCTCTCGGCTGGCCAGAGAAGCCTGCAAGGAGCGGGTGCTCCCGGGATTCTGCCTTGGAAAGGCTCAGGGCCCCAGGTTGGCGTGTCGGCGTGACGTACGTAGCCCGATCCCCAAGCTCTTGGCCTCCGGTGAAGACGTTCCCTGGAGGGCTGTTCCCCACGCTTCACATTGTGGTATGCACTTCACCTCTGTTGCAGTGTGGTTCTCTTCTTCTCTGAGGGAAGCGGTCATCGTCCTCTCAACCGTTCCCGAGAGGGGCCGCCCCCCACTATGAATCCCGTTGGTTGTACTTCGCACCCTTCTGGCTCTGCTGTGTCCTGCCCAAGATGAGTCGAGCAGAGCTGAATTCAGGGTGAGGACACACTCCCCACTGTTTGCTGTCTCTGTCTCTGTCCTGATGACCCAGCTCCTTCCCCGGTCTCCTCATGCTGCACATGGCGGCAGGGGGCGGGGGTGCTCTGTGAGCCAGCCGTCCCTCGGCATCCCTGCCACATGAGGCCATGGACAGTCTGGGGGCGCCGGCAGCGTGCTGTGCCTGGAGAACTGCCCGGGGCACGAGCTGCCGACCTCCTTTGTCGACTTGACTCCACTCGTCCCACGGCTGTCCCTCACAGTCCTCGCGGAACGCCGGCTAGCGCATGTGCTTGGCACCGACGTGAGCGCCGGCCCCGTGCGGGGAGCTGCTCTCTGTTCCCTCTGCTGTCCCGGCAGTTTGACTTATCTGGTCGTCAGGTGTCCCTGTCGGGTCAGGTTTTAGGAAAACAGTCCAGCACAGAGGGTGGGCTCTAGAGCCCAGAGGTCTGCGCTGAGGCCCCAGCCCACCCGATGCCTCCCCGCCAGGGACTCGCTTACTTGTCCCTTCAAGCCCCCCTTTCCAGCCATGAGATGGAGGCAAACAGTAGCCACGTGGGTGCCGAGCGTGCCCGGGAGCCGAGCTTCGCCCGCTGCCTGCCGCGTGGCAGCCCCTCCCGCCGGCCAGGTCCTGGGAGGACCGTCCTTGTCACTGTCTTCTCGACTGTCCCATCCCAAGGACGGGGAGCCCGTGTGAGTGTGTGTGTTAGCACTGCGGTCAGACTCTGGAGGCTACAAGGTGCCTCGGGCACAAATTCTTCTCTCTGCCAGAATTCTCAGCTCAGGTTCTTTCTGGAGGCTGGTTTCCGGGGGGAGCGTAAATTTTCCAGTAAATTTTTCAGGTGGGCAGTTACCTAGAAAACTATATTCTTAGAGTTTCTCTTAAATTTTTGTGGAAACATTCAAAATTCACAAGGCTCTCAATTATTTCCATTTTCTATACATTTAATTTTACCCCAAAGAACAGATTGATTTCTCGGTGACGGGGCTAGCTCGTGGGTGCAGCATTTTTCCCATTTGCGTCAGGGGCCAGAGGCGAGTGTGGGCTGGGCTTCTGACACAGACCCGAGGGGGCTCAGCCCGGGGCCGAACTGGGCTGGGGGCAGAGCTGCGTGCACAGAGAGGCCGGGGGCTCTGCAGCCTGCTGCCTGGGTCCACTGGGGCTCTTGTAGGCCATGTGCATTTGCTTTTGTGGTTTGGAAAGCACGTGCTGGGAACCTGGCTGACTGGTCCATTGGTTTAAAGTCTCTTGTTTGAGAGCAGGATGCCGCGCGGTGGCCGGACGCCGCAGGAACAAGCCCCACCTCTGTAGCGCGACTTGGAGTCCCGGGCCAGCTGTGCCGGGAGGAGCCGTGGGCCAGCTGCCCTGATTGAGAATGTGCGAGCGTGGAAATTGTTCCCGGACAGCCCTTGGGGATCGGGGGCTGACCCCCACGGAGTATTTGCAGTTCCACGCGAGCTCAGATGACGCTCTCTCAGAGTATCTCTTTTCTTCTACAGCATTAAAAAAAAAAAGAAATGCCTCCATTTACCAAACATTGAATATGTCGTCTTGATGAGTTTGAAGGATAAATGCTTATTCTGACCGCTGGAGGTGTCCTTCTTGGCCTGGGGCCTCTCTGTCTGCGGAGGAAGCGCGTCTGTTCGGCCAGTCCTGTTTGGAACATTCAGGTTGCTCCCGCGTCAGTGTGTCTCTTCCGTCCGTCTGCGTGTGATACAGTCATACACGCACAGTTGCTAGCTCAAGGACACATGTGTCTTTAAAGCTTTTAGTATATGCATTGTCAAATGGCCTTCCAGAAGGATCTTCCCATCTTTCATTTACTCCAGTAGTGCCTGTTTTCCTGCATCTTTGGTAAGAGAAAAAAGTAATAATGTGCATGTATTTTAATCTTTACCAAATTGTAAGTGAGAATATAAGGAAGATATTTTCTGGAAGGCCATTCGATATTTGTTACGATGATTTCCCAAATGATTTTTTAAAATGTGTGTCAGTACTGATTCATCTCTTATTAGCTTCGGTCCTAATTATGCTCCTGGACAGGGTAGGCCAAGGAGGACCAGGGTCCTGCAAGAGCCACCTGGCCTGGAGCGTGGCCAGAGTCAGGCACAAGGGCCATCTCAGCCAGTCCACTAGTGAGCAGGGGCTTGGTGTGGTAGAAGCTTCCAGGTTAACCCGGATGAGACAGAAAAGGGCTGCCTTTCAGGCTAGCCACTTGGATCTGTGTTCCGGGGTTCGGGCAGCAGAGGACAGAAGCCGAGGTGTTGCTGAGGCGTGAAGCTCAGGGTCCCCGAGTGCTCTCTGTGTCCCACAAGCTCTGTGGGGCCCCTCAGCACACAGGGCAGGGTTCTTGCCTGATCTGGAGCCGTGAGGACCTGACATGGAAGAGGAGTAGGGATGGGCAGGACAGGTCATTGCCTGAGCATTGCCCGAGGTGTGGCTGGGGAAGAAACCGGTGAGGGTCGATGGCTCTCGGGACAGAAGAGGGGCCGGCAAGTGTCGTTGGGGAGCCAGTCGGTCGCCTAAGGGCGCTGGGGTGAACACGGGCTGGAGGCATGGCACGCGCATGGGGAAGATGCAGGTCCCTCCTGACACGAGAGACTCAGTCTGGTGCACTGAGCCGGCCGTGGGAGCGGGGTGCAGAGCAGCATCGCCAGGTGGTCGGAGAAGAGTGTTCGGGAGTAGGAACATCAAGGACACGGAGGTCCCATCCCTGCGCGGGAGCTTCAGTTAAGCTCAGCGAGCGTTTTCTGGCACCTGCTCCGTGCTCGGGAAGGTTTCTAGAGGTGGTCTTGGAGGAGCTGAGTTCTAAGTCTTCCATTCAGAGACATTCCCAGAGCCACCTGGGCTGCATCAAGCAAGCTTTTATTCTAGGCACTGCGTTTTCAGTGGAGGGCAAGAACGACCAGACCCCATCCTGGGGAGTTTACGTTTCAAGGGAACGAGTAGGTTGAGTGAGAATTCGCCGCGTGATGTGGCTGGTGGTGGCAGATGCGAGAGCGTGTTTAAGGCAGAGCGAGTTTTCGTGAAGGATCTATGAAGGAGCGTAGTCTTGCCGGAACTTGGGGTGCGGCAGGGCTTTCCGGGAGGGCTATAGAGCTCTAAGAAGCTGGAATTTGAAGAGATTATGGAGTGTTGATAGGGTGTCCTGAAACCTGGACTGTTCGTGGCCCGGGAAGGAATTGTTGTCAGGTCCGAGGCTGGGGTGCCACGAACAGCTTGGGACCTGGTGGGGCAGAGGGCGACCGAAGCGGGAGAAGAGCCGGACACCGAGGTCGTAATCCCCCTGGGAGGACAGCGTTTGCACTAGGGCAGTTGGGGGTACGTTTAACTAAATGGATTCAAGAACAGTTTATTCTGTGAGTCTATATGTGAAAGTGAATCTCGGCCTTGTAACAGACACAGTTCCTGGCGTTTTGATCCAAACAGAAAGATAAGACAAAGAAGCTTCTAGAAGAGAAGATGATGGGAGACTGTCCCTGTGACCGGGAGGTCAGCAGATATTCCTGACACAGGACTGAAAGGCCCTGACTGTAAAGGAGGCGAGTGGCGGACTGGGCTGCTCGGAAATCGGAGCTGCTCTTCGTGGGCGGTAGCATCATGTGAGTGACGCCACCGGGGGATCGCAGGCGGGCCGGGCTCTTCCCGGGGTGTGTGAGGAAGTCCTGCAAATCAACGACAGGAGACTGACAGATCAATAGAAAAACAGAAGCCAATGTCCAGAAAGCACATGAAAAGGTGCCGAATGCCCTTCGTCCCGGCGAGGTGCAGACTGGGTCTGCGGAAAGGCCGCCGCACAGCCCCGGGATGGCCAGAGCAGGCTCCGCCAGCCTGCCCCCGTGCCCCACGGACACGCACCCCATGACCCCGCCACCCTGCCAGCCACACAGACACGCTGTGCGTGCGCCAGGAGACGAGCACAGATGTGCTCATGGCTGCGTGACTCACAGTTGCCGGAAATGAAATCACCTGAATGTCCGCTGCTTGCGTGAGTGCGATCTTGTGGTCTGTCTGGACAGCAGACTGATGGACAGCCCTGAAGGGGCCCAGTCTCCCCAACATA
Source organism: Spilogale gracilis (assembly GCA_004023965.1). Taxonomy (NCBI): domain Eukaryota; kingdom Metazoa; phylum Chordata; class Mammalia; order Carnivora; family Mephitidae; genus Spilogale; species Spilogale gracilis. Next base: position 3,869 of record PITA01008896.1, on the reverse strand, counting down.
AGAGCGAGAGAAGACACACACACAAGAATATACACATTTTGTTTCTGTGTATAGAACATTCTAGATGATGCCTCACAGTGTTCAAGAGCTGTCTGCTGTGGGGCGGCCGGCCAGGGATGGGATTGTGAAGGGGGTGGCGACTAGTGGAGCTGCATGTGGTGTGGGGGTGGGGAGAAGGGACCCCATTGCCCCTGTGAGTCTCCAGCAGGGGGTGGGCACGTGGGGGGTTCTTATGATGCTGTGTTTCTCAGTGTTCGGTCTTGCAAAAAATGTAGGTTTAACCAAAGAAAGAATAACCAAAAAAAGAAGGCCTTTAAGTTTAGGCTTAGAAAATGGTAAAACAGCCTTTGGGTTTACTGATAATAGCAATCTTAGAAAGGAGGGGGACTCAAGAAACAAAGAAGACACAGGTATCCCCATTTTCCAAAACTTTGCTTTAGGGGCGCCTGGGTGACTCAGTCATTAAGCGTCTGCTTTCAGCTCAGGTCGTGATCCTGGAGACCCGGGATCGAGTCCCACATCGGGCTGGGCTCCCTGCTCGGCGGGAAGCCTGCTTCTCCCTCTCTCACTCCCCCTGCTTGTGTTCCCTCTCTGGCTGTGTTTCTCTCTGTCAAATAAAATCTTTAAAAATAATAAATAAATAAATAAATAAATAAATAAATAAATAAATAAATATCAGGTTAAATGTCACTTCCGGGGCACCTGGGTGGCTCAGTTGGTTAAGCGTCTGCCTTCAGCTCAGGTCATGATCCCGGAGACCAGGTCATGATTCCGGAGACCCGGGATCGAGCCCCACATCAGGCTCCGTGCTCGGCGGGAAGCCTGCTTCTCCCTCTCTCACTCCCCCTGCTTGTGTTCCCTCTCTAGCTGTGTTTCTCTCTGTCAAATAAATAAAGTCTGTACAAAAGAAAAAAGTTTGCTTTATACCACTTCACCTTTACAAAAGACCTATATTCATAACTGTCCTCACTAACCAGAAGAAATCCAAAGAGGATTTCTGCTTTTAGGGGAAAAAAGGCGAAAACATTGTCCAGCGGCGGGTTTCCAGTGAGCTGCCATGTAGGCGGCGGATCGCCCCCGAGTAGCGAGCGCAGCCCCCACCTCCTGCCCGGTGAGCCCCCCGCGGCGTCTCAGCCTCCGGCCACCCGGGCTCTGAACTGTGCGTCCCTGAGCATTCGGCCTGATCTCAGTGACTGTGTGTGTCCGTTAGCCAGACATGTCCTGGGGACCAGGCAGGCCTGCGAGGGGGGATTTTTGGGGTCTGGGAATGGTCTGAAGTTTCCCATGTAAACTAACGGTGCTTCCTTCTTCGCCATAGGTCAATGACGGCTTATGGAGGGTTTCCTAGGAGCGCACTGCTTTTGGGTGGCCCCCGTATCAAGAAATCAGTTTTAAACGTCTGTTGTTTACAAAAGAGGTCTGTGGGACAAGTCTGTGGAAAGGTGTTCATCATCATTCTTGTTGGGGGAGTGGGAGTTGTTGAGAGATGCGGGGCCCGCCAGCCGGTTCCAGATGAGCCAGCAGAGCTGCGTGCACTGCTGGGCGAGCTCGCCCTCGGAGCAGAGCCGAGACTCCTTCCTGCGTTCGGGCAGCGTGGGGTTGGGGGCTGTGGCGTTTGGGGGGCTCCTGCCTCCTGCCTCGGCGTGTTTGCTGAGGTCTGTGTGTCCCCCACGGGCCGTGGGGCGGGCCGGGGCCACCTGCTCACACACCAGCTGGCTGAGGTGAGCGTGATTGCTTGACTAGGTCTAGAACTGGTCCCAGCCAGAACGAGCCCTCTTTTCCAGAGTTCGTGGGGCTTTTAAGCCGTTCCCAAACTCTACTGTAATGGACGACAGTAACCTGCAGAAAAGAGTGATGGTTCCCGAAAAAAATTGGACCTCGCACATGGTGATAGAGCCACTTTGGCAAAGTCCTTGGCATTGTCCCCCGAAGCTCTGGCGTCCTTTGACTCAGTGACCCGTTCCTCGGTGTGTGTCCCGGACAAAGGAACCCGACCGGAGGACAAGTAGCAGGGTGTTCAGAGGGGCCCGTAAAGCAGCAGGAGGGGCTGACTTAGACTGACTTCCTGACTCTTTTTCCGTGGGACTAGATTAAGTTGGGGCAACTGTGTTACTAGGCGGCATGGCTTATGGTCAGGTCACCTTTGGTGAGCGGATCGTGCCTGGACTGGGAGGCCGCCAACACCTGATGGCGAGCCCGTGCTCCTGACCCCCCTCGCTGCGCCTCTGCTGGGGCTCCCCTGTGGGCCCTGAGGCCTCCCGAGAGACCCAGTGTTGCTCTCTCTTCCTTGCCCTGATGTTGCACGAGTTCTCGCAGGAGAGGGGCCCTAATGCTCCCCTCCTTTGTCCTCCTGTGTAGGTTGGTGCCCGGGGGCCCAGGGGGCTTCTGAGTTGCAGAAGGCTTCCTCCCTCGGAGAGGGGGCCGATATTGCAAAGAGTTGTATCTGTAGTAGCCGTGCCCTGGATACAGCCCCAAGCGCCTGCGTCGGGGTGGAGAGATAGACCGTGGCGTCTCCGTAGAAGGGCAGGGGCCCAGCAGTGGAGAGCAGGCGCCGACACGCCCCTCGAGTTGGGTCGCGCCATTATGTTCGACAGGCGAGCCCCCCACAGAAGAGCTCGTGCTCTGTGGTTCGGGTTGTGGGGGTTCAGCCATCGGAGACCGAGGACAGAAAGGGGTTACCTTTCAGGGTGGGTTTTGACTGGGAAAAGGGGCTCGAGGGAGCCTTCCAGTGTAATGAAGGTGACCTGTTCTTGATCTGAGTGGCAGTCCCAGCTGTAAAGCTTTACGGGCTCTAAGGTGGACGTTTGGGCCCCGTGCGTATCTCACCGTGTGTACTCATAACCTTTTTTTTAAAGCAATGAGAGAAGTAAGACCCCGCTGATGCTTTAAGCATTTCTGGAAGTGCTCGATCACCACTGCTGCCGTACTCCCGTGGCGCCCAGCTCTGGCAGGCCCCGTGTGTCAGGGCGCTGGGCTGCGGGTGCGCGGCTGGGCTTTGCCGGGGCACGTGTCTGCATCGGTGAGCTGCGGCGTGAGCGGTCCCCAACCCGGGAGGCACCAGATCGGGCTGTCTTTCAGCAGAAGCTTCAGTGGCGTGTGATGGCCAGTGGGGGAGGCTGCAGCCGTTGCTCGTGAGCGGAGCTGGTTCGGACGCACCGGGAGTGGTGCGGGGAGAAGCCAGAGCGTGGCCAGGGAGTGGCCGGCGCGAGGTTGGCTGGGGGCCTCCGGGTGGGGTCTGAGCCAGCAGTCATTGGGGTACCTCCAGTCGTGAGGTGCCCCTCTGTCCTTGTTGCATGGCTCCCCCCCTGCGGCCGCCTGTGGCTTGGAAGTCTGTCCGTGGTGGGTGGGCGTTCTCAGCTCCTAGCACAGCTGCTCTGCCCGCTGCCGTCGCTTTCCCCGCACCGTTTGCCCAGACTCACTAAGGGGGCACGTGGCTTCGCAGAAAGCGAAGGTACCAAGGGAGTGCCTAGTCCGCGGTCTGTCTCCAGAGGAGGACCTCCGTCATGGTGTGGGACTCCCTGCAGCCAGTGCATGTCTGGGCGTGCCCTCTGGTGCCCTGCTCTCGGGTTCTCGGCTGCTGCCGCTCCTCCCTGCCCCGGGACAGCTGCCCACAGCTGCTCGGATCCCAGAAACCTGCCAGCCTGCCCCCGGCCCCTCTGTGTCCACTGCCCCGCGGCCTGTCCTTGTGCTCCCCCTGCAGTCCTTCCCAGTGCTCCCCTACCTTGGTCTGTCCTTGTGCTCCCCCCTGCAGTCCTTCCCGGTGCTGTCCCCTGCGGCCCTCTCTGTGCTCCCTCTGCAGTCCTTCCCAGTGCTCCCCTGCCGCGGCTTCTCCTCGTGCTTCCCTGCAGTCCTTCCTGGTGCTCCCCCCC
>PITA01008895.1:0-81343 GCA_004023965.1 Spilogale gracilis | reverse complement strand
TCCCTCTGCAATACTTTTCCTCTGCTAAAAATTCTTTAGGATTGGTAAGCTAACATTCTGATTAGAAAGCCTACATTCCGAAGATGGTTTCTGCAAGTACTTCAGTTAACTTTATCTCTGACCAACACCAGATGCTTTTTAAGTTAGTGAAAGTTAAAAATAGGGTCCATTAGCGAAATTATTCAAGATACAAGAACTGATTAAATATTTTACAAGCATCTCTAAAACATTTTAGAGACAGTCCATGCTCCTTCACAACCAAGTGTAGGGAGCCCTGTAGCCCGCAGCCACAGAAATGATAATCCTGGTGAAATAAATTATCCTGTGCTCCTTTTCTTGTTTAGAGGTTTTCCATTCACATGACTCTGAAAGATAGTGCAAATGAGTTCAATGGCTGGAAATACTGTCACAATTGCCTAAGGGAAAATCTGATGCATGTAATTTCTGAGCCCAGCAAAAGATACAGAATGGAGAGATAATTAATGTAAGAAATGCCAGAATGATAACATAATTCAGCCTGGCTTGATTTTATTATAACCCAGTAGTGAAGAAGTGAGGAAGTAACTCACATCTATTTCAATTTGTAGCTGTGAGGACCTATCAAGAAGAAAATCATAATCAGAATGTTCAAACAGATTTCAGGTTCACTTTTCAAATCTTTAAAGTTCTATTACTATTCACTCTTTTCAGATGATTGCAATAGGATCTCTCTTTCATACCACAAATTCATTAAATAATTCATTATTTACAACAAACACATAAAATGCCAGTGACTAACAGCAAAATACTACTTTAGAAAACTACAAATTTTAAATTATAATATATAATATACTGTTATATATTTTATTATACTCCTTTTATGTTAGTTGAAATATGCATGAATGAACTTTTAAGCAAAAGAGGTTATTACCTTCTGTTAAGAAGCTTAAGAAATATGATTATTAAATGAATTTCATGAATCTGACATCTACAACTTCTCAATAAATCATATCTGAAAGTTAGATATGTATCATTTGGTGTCTACATACCACCCTGAATATGCCTGATCTCATCTGGAGTTTACAATTAAAATTTTTTTTTCTTGGTGCCTCGGTGGCTTAATCATTAAGCATTTGCCTTTAGCTCAGGTCATGATCCCTAGGTCCTGCATCAGGCTCCCTGCTTGGTGGGGATCCTGCTTCTCCCTCTTCCAATCCCCTTACTTGTATTCCCTCTCTCGTTGTCTCTGTCTGTCAAATAAATAAATAAAATCTTATTTTTTTCCTTAATGAGTTTTTAAATAAGGTTCTCAAAATAATATGTAGTCAGATAAGTTATAAATAAATTTTTAGTTCAATCATTTAATTCAGAAATAATTATCTCTAACATCCCTCTTCTTTTAAAGAAATTAAGTTTGTTTATAATTAAATGTCTGTGCAGTGTTTTTAATTCATTAGAGAAAAAATCTCTCAACTTTTTCAATTGATTTCATTGAACTGTTAAGATATTTTATTGCTTTTTGTTGTTATTAAAACAATGTATTAATATCAACTTTGTGTTAAATTGTAATTTTATTGTGATTTATTTCCCCTTCACTGAGATTATTCCAATGTGATAATTTTTATTCAACCTTTGTTGATTAAACATTTGAGATTTGGCAAGGAGAATGGGAAATTTCTTATCACAGTGATAAGCAGTAGCAAACCGTTCAATGAAACATGAATTTTGTCCTTTGCTCTTGAAGAGATGCAAAGAAATATAAAATTAGAACTTTTCTCTAAGAAGAAAAAGAATGGAAAGCTTATATTTAATACTAATAATAGTTTAACTCGCAGACATGAATTCTACATAAAACTATTTATCCTTATGTTCAAGAGTAACAAATCAATACTGTTAAATCATATCATCATATTGATAAAGAAAAATAAAAGAGAAATAAAAGAAATTTCATACAATATTTTTCTTAATCTACAAATATTTATGTATGATACAAATGGAATGTTAGGTGTTTGTGATGCTTCAGTGAACAGGACAAAATATTCCCGCTTGAATATTTGCCTGAAAATTACTATGATGTTCTTATAGGGACATATACATATAGTACTGACCACAAAAGAACATTAAAATACCCATTGTCTGTAGACCTTTTTGTGTAAGATGGTATGTGTGCTATAGATCATAGTCCTTTAATCCTTACACTGCCTTCTTTTGTCTTAAATCTCTCTTTCTATCTCCTTAAAGGATACTTGTGATACATGTAGGGCCTACCCAGATAATCCAGGACAACTATCTCATCTCAAAATTTAATCATATATGCAAAGTCCCTGTTACCATATCAAGTTATGTTCACAGTTCCAGGTAGGGTCCTTGATATCTAAAATGGCCATTACTCAGTCTACTCATTGTCCATCTGCCTACCATCTGGCACTCTACTCATTAGGGTAACCCTCTAATTAACACATAAAAAAAAAATAAAACACCATGAAAAACGTAGTTCTCAAATTAAATTCCATTGCATTCTTAAGTTTCATTCTATTAAGTCTATTAATTTTTTTTATTTTTATTTTTTTTAGATAGTTCTTTCTAGGGGTGCCTGGGTGGCTCAGTCAGTTAAGCTTCTGATTCCCGATTTCCACTCAGGTCATGATCTCAGGGTCATGATCTTATGATGGTGAGATCAAGCATCCTGTTGGGCTCCGTGCTCAGCAGGGAGTCTGCTGGAGAGTCTCTTTCCCCTTCTCCCTCGGCCCCTCTCCCCGCTAGCTCACTCTCTCCTACTCTCTCAAATTAATATGTAAATATTAAAAAAAAAATAGAAGTTTGGTAGTTCTTTCTGGTGGCCTACTCCTACCTTATTAGCGGGCTATTTTATTTGCCATCAGTTCTATGGCAGCTATTTTCTAGACAATCCACATGTCTCTGACCATATTTGTCCTTACTTATTTTTTTTTAAGATTTTATTTATTTGACAGAGAGAAAAACAGCTAGAGAGGAAACACAAGCAGGGGGAATGAGAGGGGGAGAAGCAGGCCTCCCGCTGAGCCGGGAGCCTGATGCGGGGCTCAAACCCGGACCTCTGGGACCATGATCTGAGCCAAAGGCAACCGCCCAACAACTGAGCTACTCAGGCACCCCATCCTTACTTTTTAATAGCCAGAATTAACCTTTCTAAAAATTAAACTCAACCATGTACTCAGCTCCTGAAAAAACAAAAACCAAAAAAACAAAACAAAAAACCCTATTTACTACTGTCATTCACAAAACAAAATCTAAACTCTATAATTTGGAATTATACTGTCCTCCCTACTCTGAGACCAAAACTCCAGTCTCTTTTCTAACCACTTCACATCTTTTTGCAAGTATACCAAGCACTCCAAGTACAAAAGAATTGTCAACATTTATAAACATGTACTATAAAATTACCTTCGATAATTTGTTGGCAAGCTCCTATTTATCCCTCAAGAAGGCAGACTAAACATCATTAAAATTTTTTTCCTTTTGTAATGTAGAAATAATGGCTTCTCCATTAAGTGTTAATGGTCTCCACATAAGTGTTAATGGTCTCTACATTCATTCATAGTTCTTTTGTGTCATTTGTGTGGTCTTATTATTATTTTTTTTTAATTATCATTTTCTCTCCTTGATGTGAATTTGAACATATAGGAAATACTGTGCCCAGATCACCTTGGAATCTCTGGAAACTAGAGCAGGAAGAATACAATCTACAAATGTAATTAGTTGAATGAGTGAGGACTTCAGAGGCAAATGAGAAAACTAGTGCCTGTAATAACAACGTAACTGATGAACACTTCTCTCCTCAAGATTCCACCATATATTAACTAAATCTCTCCCCAGAAATAATTATTGCTTGAATATGAAATTAACTCCTGTTTCTGTTCTTACTCTTTATTCAGGTAAAGTAAAATATATACATACATACAAATATTATATAATGATGTATAATATATATGTTTCAGCAAAGTTTTAGATCAACTTTTGCCTGGATAGAATTTTTTTTTTCTTTTTCCACTGGAATTTTAAAAATACCCAGTAATACAGTTGTTATATTAACTGTCCACTGCCGGCAAATTATAATGATTTGATATTTTCAAAACCTGTTCTTATATGAATAATTATGCTGCTAAACATTATTCGAAATATATTTGTATGAGTTTCTTCATTTACCTAGTAAATAAAGGAGTATGTTTGCAGGTTTCTCTGAGTTTAAAACTTCTATATATGCATTTAAATATGTCCTCAATGTCTTTTTTTACTGAAATATAATTAACATAAAGTGTTAAAATTAGTTATAAGAGTACAATTGATTGAGATCAATGTATAGAATTGTTGAGTCGTTATATTGTACTTGTATATTCCAATACAATAGGTGCTTGAATATCTAATAGACAGACATCCTACGGGACTGTCTAAAATTTCTGTTATAAACACATCATAATTAAAACAGTCTCTGTTCTTTTCTTTTTCTTTCACTTCCTTACAGATACTGTTCCCTGTGCATTCCACAACAAATTCTATTAAAAACAAAACAAAACAAAACAAAACAAAAACTCAACTCTAAAAAAGTTTCCTGGGGAATCTCACCTAAAAGAGTTGGAGCCAGGAGTGATTCAGCACAAGAACTATAACATGGCCTTTTGGAGCTGAGTAGTCGTGAGTCAGCTGGCAAAGAGAATTCTGTCAGTGGTTGTAGGTGTGGTGTGAATGGCCCCCAGGATGGTATAGCAATGCAAGTATTAAAGCATTATACTAGCTGGGAACAGTGTGGGGAATACTGGCAAAGGAATGCCCTGGCAAACATAGTATTAAGGTGTTTCAGGGGTTTAGTAGAAGGAGAAATCAACAATAATGAAAGCAAATGGTTCTTGCTAAGTGTCATTGATACAGTGAAAAAGACAAAGACAAATAATACTTTTTAAAAAAGTAAGAGTGAGGAGACCTCTTGGAATCTTAAAAAGACTCATCTCCTGCAGCTGAAGAGCTGTAAAAACTGAGGCGAGAGGGGTGCCTGGGTGACTCAGTTGGTTAAGTGACTGCCTTCGGCTCAGGTCATGATCCCGGAGACCCGGGATCGAGTCCCACATCGGGCTCCCTGCTAGGCGGGAAGCCTGCTTCTCCCTCTCTCACTCCCCCTGCTTGTGTTTCCTCTCTGGCTGTGTTTCTCTCTGTCAAATAAATAAATAAAATCTTTAAAAAAAAAAAAAAAAAACTGAGGAGAGGGACCAGGACTTATTTACAAGGGCAGGAGTGCCCGAATCTCTCTGGAATTTACTAGGACTGAAGAACTCACCTGCTCTCTTCATGGAAAATGACACAGAGATCACTATCTTGCAAAATAAATGGAACAGCCCTCCACTAGGATTCAGGCGCACTTAGCTATAGGTGTGAAGATTATATGACAAAACTTCCAGACCATATCTTCCTTCACACAGAGGACATTGGCCTATCTCCACACTTACAGAGGCAGTAAAAGGTAGAGATAATTGTACAACACTGGAGTCTCAAAGAACTGGTAGAATCTCACCGTGGCACCAATCTCACCTTGGTAACCACAGTATGTGACCCTCCATGAAACCCAAAGCCTCCAAGCCTCCTAGTACGTGAAATTACTAGAGTATGTTGCAGTGATTATATAATATCTATGACTTTTTCATACTATCTTTGGATAGTAAAAATATAATACCTGTTGGCTATAAATACTAATACCAGGCATTATAGAGCTTACTTCTAAGTCATGCTTTTATAGTCAAAAGCCCACTTTCCCATTAACCTCCAATTTACATGCATCAAAATCAAATAAATGAGTTATTGAGAAAAATTTCTGGTTAAAAAATCTGCAGGCATTTTAATTATTAAACATCTTTCATATATCAAGTATTTGATATTTTTAAAAGATATTATGCAATAAATTTATGTCAGAATTCATTAATTTATACCACTTTTATATATGAATACACATATACACATATATACACATAATGCAAATATATGCATATGTATATATAATATATACTGCTATATATACACATGTACACATATATATAGTGTCATTTTCATAGGACTCATGAGTAATTAATTTTCTTTGACAGAATATACCTGTAGGAAGCTCAGTTTTTGGTGAAACAAATCTGTAGAAAGGCATCTTCTTCATTTACTTAACAGATATTCATTGACTCCCTTTTATGTTTTAAGCACTAGGCATACAAAGATCAATAGGTGACATAAGGTTACTTACCCTGAGGTCACAGTACCCTGAGGCACGATCTATTAGGAAGACAGAGAAGGGAGAAAACACAAAACACACACACATATGCACGCACGGGTACACACACACACACACACACACACACACAATGTGTGTTTATAAAATAACCAGAGTCTATGTTATGAAGAGAAGTAACACTTGGCATTGAGAGTGTCACAACACATATTTAACAAAAATAAATAATTTAGTTTGGTGGGTCATGTGATATTTTTTATCACACTTTATGGTAAAAACATTCATTTCTCTCTATCTTAAGAGTCCTGAGGGAAAGGATTGTGTGTAGTTTACCATATTGTCTTTAATTAAGACTACAACACTTTGGGCCTTGATTGTTTTTGAATGAGTGTGCACACTAATTTTGAAAACCAAACTGAGAACACATAACATCAGTAATTCATGGAACATTTGTTAGCTAAAAAAACATTGCTAAAATCTATTCTAGGTCTTCACAATAAAAACTGTTTACTGCAGAAACTAAATGATGAAAAATTATTATTTTGCTATTTTACCTGATTCTTTTCATAAATACATGCACTATTTCTCACTTCTTAAAAGGCTTTATTTATTTATTTGCCAGAAAGAGAGAGGAGGATAGTGAGAGAGTAAATGCAGGGGGAGTGGCAGGCAGGGCAGGCAGAGAGAGAAGCAAGCTCCTCATAGAGCAAGAAGCCTGATGAGGGACTTAATCCCAGAATCCTGAGATCATGACCTGAGCCAAAGGCAGATGATTAACCGACTGAGCCATCCAGGTATCCCTATTACCCATTTTTAAAATGAGCTTTACTACCATTTTTAAAGTGAAAATTGTGAAATTCCCTTTTTAAAATCTAAACATGGATATGTTAAAATATGAGACAGAATACAATATCCAGAAAAATAAGTTCTCTTTTTTCCTCAAAACGATATCAAGTTTCATATAACTAAAATGTAGAAAACTGGGGCACCTGGATGGATCAGTGGGTTAAGCATCTGCCTTCAGCTCAGGTTTTGATCTCAGAGTCCTGGGATACAGCCCACCATTGGGCTCCCTGCTTAGCAGAGAGTCTGCTTCTCCCTCACCCTTGGCCTGTCACCGCTGCTTGTGCTCCCCCTCTCTCTGAAATAAATAAACAAAATCTTAAAAAAATAAAATGTAGAGAACAACCATACATTGAGGAAAGTGTAGCAACAGTATCATGAAAAATAATTTAGCATTTAATTCTAATATCAGAGTACATATAAGAGCTTTTTAAGAATTCATAAAAATTTGTAAGTACATTAACAAAATATTTACCTCCAAAAAACACTTATTTAGATTTTAAAAAGTACAACCAGAGACATTGATTCAGAAATTATATAGAGAGCTTAAAGCATAAGCAACAGAAGCAGATTCTGGCTAAGTTAAAAGAATGAAAAATATGACAAGTGATTAGGATTTATTTGAAAATTATTGGTAAACTTGCATAAATTAAGGGAGGATAAATGCTTCATAATGTACAGTCCAAGGCAACTCCTATGATTGCAAAATGTTACCTTTAGCTGCTTGATCTGGATTACCTGAAGTGCTTGTTAAAAATAATGAATTCTTGGGCCCAGCCCAGAATTACTGAATCAAACTATCTAGAGAAGACCTCCATATATTTTTCCTTTTTTTCTCTTTTACCATTTTAACAATTCTTTTATTTTTTTATTAACATATGATATATTATTTGTTGCAGGGGTACAGGTCTGTGATTCATCAGTCTTACACAATTCACGGTACTAACCATAGCACATACCCTCCCCAATGTCCATCACTTAGCCATCCCATCCCTCCCACTCTCCTCTCCTCCAGCAACACTTAGTTTGTTTCAGTCTCATATATTTGCTCTTGAATAGGATCATGAAGGAGACTCATGCCCTCTAATATTTGCCTTGGAGTGACTCCACCCCAATATTCCAAATGCAATTATTTCCTATTAAAATAAAAATCTGGAAAAGAAAACTGCTTTCTGGTCCCAACTGGGAGAACAATCTCTGAACTCTTTTTTATTATCTGATAGATGTCACCTTCTATTTTAAATAGCTATTATTTGTGTAAACATCACTCTTATTTTTTCATAATTTGCAAGCTTATTGAAGCTAGCAATTTCATCTTTTTAGTCTATGTATAACCCATAGCACAAAGAACAAGGACTTTTAATATGTAAGTCCTTTAAAGACTTATTTATTTAATTGAGAGAGAGAGAGAGAGCGTGTACAGGGTGGGAGGGACAAAGGGAGATGTAGAGAGAAACCTAAGCAGACTCTGTGCTGAGTATGGCGTCTGACACAGGGCTCAATCTGAGGACCCTGAGATCATTACCTGAACCAAAAAGAGTCAGATGCTCAACTGACTGTGCCACTCAGGCACCCCGAGTGTGTAAGTTTTAAGAATATGAATCAAATTGAACTGAATGAAGTTGATTTTTAACAATAGGAGATTGATAGTTTTGGGGGTAAGAATACTATGTTGAGTTGACATTTTGGTGTGTGTGTGGCTTTAAAATTTCTAAAATTAATTCTAAAAGTCAAACCATTTTATGTAAGAGAAGAATATACAGCAGTCTAAGACTTAAACTTACTGGAAAGTACAGTTTCCCAATGAATAAAAGGCAGAAGCAATAATTTTGTCTCTCATATATTTTAGTAAAATATGCCAAGTCTCAAAATCTTTTTTATTTCTCTGAAAATGACATTTGAAATTGATTAGGCCAGTAGCTGCACATATTTTATTATCATTTAGCTCCTCAGCCTGATATCTATCTGAGACTTTCTAAGGCTGATTAAAAAATGTATCACTTATTGAATAAGACATAACAATGATAATTTTGTTTCTGACAACACCCCATAGGTATTAGTTTGTGTGAAAATAGCAGTTTTCCTTATTTTCCAGATTCCCTTATAAATCACTTCTTTACAGTACATGACTATAAAAAAAATTATAATTCAGCAACAATTTGTCCTCTCTCTGAAATAATTTAAAAAACGTTCCCCAAGAGGAAAGACCTCTGGTTATTTGGAAACTATGTGTATTTATAACGTGTGAGATGGATATATCTATTGATACTCTTTTCCATTTTCAAATGTGTTTTCTTTCCCTATTACATTTCAGATTTCCACATACATCATAATGAATAGGTTGTCCTAAACAACAACAACAACAACAACAACAAAAAACAAAAACAAAAAACCCTGAAAAACCGATCATTAACAAATGGTCATTTACTGCAAATATGGTTTGGCTATATGCTTCCATGTTGCATATAAATGAAGGGCTAATAGAATTACAGAGGACATGCTAAATTTTTGCAAGTGTATTTTGCTGGATAAGTTTCTAAAAAATCTCTTCTTTTAATTTTCCCAATTAATAAATTTTATTTCAATTTCCTAAGCTAAGCATAATCATTTAATGATACTTATCTTAAAAACAGATTTTTATGTCAAATACCTACTTTATTGGTACTAAATACAGTACTAAGATTTGGGAGATATATGCTATCAGGACCTTTTTTAAAAACAGATTTGATAAAAACATTTAAATTATATTTTAAGTAAACTCTACAGATAAAATAACTGCATTAAGTTCTGGTAACATTTTAAATATTTTATTTATTTATTTGACAGAGAGAGAGAGAGATCACAAATAGGCAGAGAGGCAGGCAGAGAGAGAGAGAGGAGGAAGCAGGCTCCTCGCCGAGCAGAGAGCCCGATGCGGGCCTCGATCCCAGGACCCTGAGATCATGACTTGAGCCCAAGGCAGAGGCTTAACTCTCTGAGCCACCCAGGTGCCCCTCAGGTGACATTTTTAAAATAAAGTACTTAAAGTGAAAATAATAGTTGGCTATCATAACATTTATCAAATGAATTCATTTGAGTGATACACATGAATATTTGAAGGTAAAGAAAAAAAACAACTAAGATTACAAATAATTACTACTGAAAAGCAGGTGATAGTGAAAGAAGTCATCAAGTTCGACATGTTCAGTTCTACTGAATGGCTTTTTTGGGGGATGTTTCTTTGCAGGGGCTTAAAAATCAGTATGTGATAAATATAAATGAAATATGTTCAAAATGGTATGGCTTATAATATTGGCCTATTTTATAATGCAAAACCATAATTTTAGCATAATCACCTTTATCAACTAGTATTTATTACATATTATGAAATCCATTTCCATTCATGTGGAGATAAAAGAGAGCTACGATTCTGTCACTAATGTGTTTCAGTGATTATACTGAAATAGCCAACGTGAAATTAAAACAGGCAAATAAATTTCCCTAGATGTATAAATAAAGCCATATTAGCGTATTAATTAACAGCATAAATTGCCAAATCATGGAAAACCTGACAGAACTGATGGAAGCAAAGCTAAGTGACCGTTTCCTTTGGAAAAGGAGAATCACAGTGACTTTCTTAATGGCACTGGAAATCGTATAGGTTTTTGATCACTGCTTCAATCTCATTATAAGTTACTGGTCTATCCAGGTTGTCACTTTCTTCCTGTTTCAGTCTTAGAAGTTTATAGGTTTCCAGGTATGCATCCGTTTCTTCTAGGTTGCTTAACTATTTGGCATATACCTGCTGATAATTTCTGATGATTGTTTATATTTCTTTGCTGTTAGTCATGATCTCCCCCCTTCATTCATAATTTTATTAAGTTGGGTCCTTTCTCTTATCTTTTGGAAAAGTTGCCAGTGGTTTATCGATCTTATTAATTCTTTCAAAGAACCAGCTTCTAATTCATTGATCTCTGCTCTAGTCTTAATCATTTCCCATCTCGTGCATGGGGTACGTTTAATTTGTTTTTGATCCTCCAGTTCTTTAAGGTGTAAAGAGAGTTTGGGTATCTGGTATTTTTTCTATTTTTTTTAGTGAGGCTTGGATGGCTGTGTATATCCCCCCTAGAACACCTTTGCCATATTCCATAGGTTTGGTTTGATGTGTCCTTGTTCTCACCAGTTTCCATGAATTATTTAAGTTCTTTGATTTCCTTGTTGACCCAAACATTCTTGAGCAGGACAGTCTTTAGCTTCCAAGTGTTTGAATTTCTTCCAAACTTTTTCTTGTGATTGAGTTCCAGTTTCAAAGCATTGTGGTCTGAGAATATGCAGGGAATAATTTCAAACTTTTGGTATTGGTTGAGACCTGATTTGTGACCTAGTATGTAGTCTATTCTGGAGAAAGTTCCAGGTGCACTCGAGAAGAATGAGTATTCTGCTGTTTTAGGGCAGAGTGTTCTGTATATCTCTATGACGTCCATCTGATCCAGTGTGTCACTCAAAGCTCTTGTTTCTTTGTTGATTTTCTGCTTAGGTGATCTGTCTATTGCTGAGAGTGGAGTGTTAAGATCCCCTACAACTAATGTATTACTATCAATATGTCTCTTTATATTTTGGTTAATGATTGGCTAATGTAGTTGGCTGCTCCGATGTTGGGGGCATAGATATTTATAATTGTTAGATCTTCTTGTCAGATGTAGTGTCTTTCTGTATCTCTGACTATAACCTTCAACTTAAAATCTGATTTGTCAGATACAAGGATTGCTACCCTAGCTTTCTTTTGTGGTCCATTGGCATGAAAGATGGTTCTTTATCCCTTCACTTTCAGTCTGGATATATTTTTAGGTTCAAAATGAATCTCTTGTAGACAGAATATGGATGGGTCCTGCCTTCTTATCCAATCTGCAACCCTGTGCTGTTTTATGGGAGCATTTAGTCCATTCAGGTTGAGAGTGATTATTGAAAGATACGTTTTTATTGTCATCATGTTGCCTGTGAGGTCATTGTTTCTATAGATTGTCTCTGTAACTTTCTGTTTTATATCACTCTTGGGGTCTTTCTTCTTTTACAGAACTCCTCTTAGTATTTCTTGCAGGGTTGGCTTAATGGTCACATATTTAGTTTTTGCCCATCTTGGAAGCTCTTTATCTCTCCATCCATTCTGAATGACAGCCTTCCTGGATAAAGTATTCTTGGCTGCATGTTCTTCTCATGTAGTACCCTGAACCTGGCTTGCCAGGTTTCTGTGGGCAAGTCTGATATTATTCTGATGTTCCTCCCTCTGTACATAGGAATCTCTTCTCCCCAGATGCCCTTAAGATGTTTTCCCTGGCTTTAAGATTTGCAAGTTTCACTATCACATGCCTCGGGGTTGGCTTGCCATCCTTGATCTTGGGGAGTATTCTGTCTCTAGGACATGGATGCTTATTTCATTTGGGGAGCTCAGACTTTAAAAGAAGAGTTCATAAGAAAGAGATGCTTCTGGGTCTTGCTTTGGAAAGACTGAGATGAAGGTGTCCCACTAGAGTTAATCTAAGATCCTATGAGAGCATCTACTTTAAAGGGCACCTCGACTGGCAGTACTGAATAGTGAAGAAAATTCACTATTGTCAGTATTTTGTATGTACCAAATAATCCAGGCTTGCCATCCACTGTGGTGTTCTGGGTGAGAACATAACTCAGAATCAGAAAAGGAAATTCAAATCAGGGCATATGCAAAGGGAGAAATCAAGGCTAAACCTTGATTGTAGCTGGAAGGAGAAATTCAAATTCCTAGATGACACAAAAACTTTATGACTGTGATTCTCAAACTTTAATGTGATGAGAATTGCATGGAAGACTTGTTAAAGCTTTTGGGTCCCACTGCAGAGTTTCTGATTCAATAGGTCTGAGATGGGACCTGAAAATATGCATTTCTAAAAAGTTCCCAAGTGATGCTTCTGCAGCTGTTTTAGGAGCTACATTTTGTCTTATGAAACCTTATCATTAAAAAAAAATAAGAATAAAAGTATAAGTAGCATTTCTTACATAATTGATACAGACACCCTACCAAAACAACAAGCAAACAAAAAACAATAAAACAAAACACAACAAAAACCCACCAAGTGTCAGAGGGTTAGGCAAAGGAAACAGAAAGAAACCAATTATTTGGGAAGGAGCTTAAAGCTAGACATTGGCTTCACTTGGCAGTTTTTCAAGATTTTTTTTTTTTAAAGATTTTATTTATTTATTTGACAAAGAGAGGATCACAAGTAGGCAGAGAGGCAGGCAGAGAAAGGAGGAAGCAGGCTCCTTGCTGAGCAGAGAGCCCGATGTAGGCCTCAATCCCAGGACCCTCGGATCATGACCTGAGCGGAAGGCAGAGGTTTTAACCCACTGAGCCACCCAGGCACCCAGCTTTTCAAAGTTTCTATGAGCAACCAGATCAGACTACGTACCCTGGAAGCATCTGACCACAGGTAAGAATGAGGAGAAAAAGCAAAGATCAGTTATTGACAGGAAAGTCCTTGGGACTCCATTACACCAGTAATGGAATAAGATTTGTTAAGAGGGATGAGGAAAAATAAACAACCTATGAGGACCAAGGTCAAAAAGTCACACAAAATAGTAACTCTTAATATATATAATCAAAATAAAGGACTCCTGTTATGAAATACAAATACATTTAAGCAATATAGTCACCTGAAAAAATAGTATTTTCAAAAGTATACTATTACACAGATTAATTAACAACATGGATTATAATTTTGAAAATTCTGTAAAACTGCCATGTCTTGGACCACAGAAAATTTTTTTCAGTATATAAAATTGACAAGATTGTGGGCATTACTTTGAGATGTCACCGTAATAAGAGCCACACAGTCCTAAGGGATACCACCAAGCCCTGCCATTCCAGGTGATAGCACATAGAAGAAAGTCCTTCAAGTAAAGAAAATGACACTTCCTTTAGTCTTCCATTGCTTAAATTAAAAAAAAAAAAACACAGAAAGACTTTCCATCTTGGAATGGGCAATAACAGAAAATAAGCTGCAAGCTTATTCTTTCCTTCCACACAAAATATGTCAATGTTAAATTTTATTATTATTTCAGCATGCTACAATAATGTGTAATGATTATAGAGAAATGATGTTAGTTTAAATCCCACCCTACTCCCTCAAGGCATTGAAAATAGTGCAGGAAGATTTCAGAGGAGCAAAGTTAAAGCTAGGACATGAATAGAATATAAGGCTATTTTCATGAAATAGCCTAGAATGTGTGACAAGAACAATCATATTTTAAATCAGACTGTAGCCTCAAGATAATTCTCCAGACTGCCACACTAAATACATCACATATTCCTTTATATGCTTTATTTTTATTTTACATTATTAATGAAACATGAATTATTTAATGCATATTTCAACAATTAGTGGCTGAATTCATATTACAGCATGTCTAATGGTAACTAATATAGTTACTTTTATGCAGCTGTATTAATGTGTATATTTTAATGTGTCCCTATTGTCTTTATATTGGAGACTAATGTACATTTATGTGTAGTATATGCTTTGTTAAGTTTTATGAAATAGACAATATAAGAATATCAAGGAAAAGAGCAGATTCAAGATCATTAGCAATGTCAAACTGAATGGGAGAAAGCATTTTAAAGTTTTATAAAACTAATGATTTCTCAATAGGCCTAAGGCTTTAATAGTTGGGAGACAGTTTCTGGTCTTCAATTTCATTAAAACATAGCTGGGAAATAGTCTATTTGAGTGAGTTAAGACAAACATTCCTTGAGGCTCACAATACCCTTAATTTAGAACTGGATATCTTGAGAGAATAGGACTTTGCAGGTAGGTATAGGTCTCATTGTAAGAAAACAAGAACACCAAGGCCCAGATAATTTAAGAGATACAAACTTTCACTCATAGGATTAAATAAAAAAGGTTCAATGAATGAATCAATAATTATAGAATTGCCCTCAGGTCACAAAGCACTATTTCTGAAAAAAAAAAAAAAGTATCAAATCTACTGAATTTCATAACACAGCTCTTTCCACTGCTCTCAGCTGACTCTTCAAAGCTGAATTTCTCTCTTTCTTGTAATACACTCCTTCAGCAAATAATTATTGAACATCTGTTTTGTGCTGGGCAGTGTACTAAGCTCTGTAGATTCAAAAATAAATAATTAATCAATCTGCCACCACCACTCCACCCCCCACTCATGCAGAAGCTTACAGGGGAAAAAGGACAGGTAAACTCACTGAATTAGAATACAGTATGGAAGAGCATAAGAAGAGCTAACCCCCAGGAAAAGATAAAACAAGTTAGATTTTGTCACACTTTTACTTGAAGTCCTCAACTGTCTCCCTCCTTCCTCAGAGTTAAAAACAGAGTCTTAATAAGAGCATACTTGGTCTCTCATCACCTGCTTCCATACTCTCTCTCTGAACTCATTCATTCTTGAGCATCTTTTCCCTTCCCATACTCTTATGTATTTCTGTTTCTTGCCAGAACCAGTGCTGTTCCTTCAAGAAATTGACACATGCTGTTCCTTTCACCTTGACCAGTCTCCTGAAAACATCCTTATGCCATACTCCCTCACTTTCTTCCAGATCTTTCCTTAAATGTCACCTTCTAACTTTTCCTGATCACCTCACAAAAATAACATTCTTTCCATAACTATGTCCACACATTCCTCATACTGCTCAGGAAGCTGAAGCACAAAAAATGACACAATTAGCCCAAAGGTCCTACAGGGGGTTGAGCCGTAGTTTGAATACAGTAGTCAGGCTTCAGACCCAGTATCCTAACCACTTTGTTATACTGCCTCCAACAGTAGTGGAATCTACAGAAATTGGAAAAATACTGCAGACCATTTTTAAAGGGATTCTCTCAAGAGGGTTTCCTCTTCGGCTCTGGGCTAGAAAAAAATGATAGGATGCATGATACAGCAAGAAGGGAATTGTAAATGACAGAGAAGAGAGTCAGGCCTTGCTGGAGCTATCTTCAGATGTTACCAGTGGTAGTGTCTGCAAAGGGTTAAAAAATAAAGTAAGCACCGCACTGTAGGAGAGTTACCTTTTAACGAAGCAATCATAGATTTTAGTAACATCACGCCACAGTAATATCTGCAGTTAAACAAGGGAAACAGAGCAGAGGACCAAACCAGCAGCTGTACCTCCTCTTTTTTTCCACAGGATTTACATACTTAGTGGGTGTGGTTGAAATATAAATGTAATGATTTAGTAAACACAACCAACATTCATTTTTAACTATGCACCACTTACAGTATCTTTTTCATCTTGGTCAGCCCTTAAAATCAAGTATTTTAACAAATTGAATAGAAGTTGACTTTGAAATTACTATGGCAACATTCAAGAGTAAAAATGGGAAGATAACACATTTTACTACATTGTACTCATCAATTACAATAACTTTTTAATTAGGCACAATTTTTAGATTACCAATCACATTAAAAATTTGTGTTTATTTACTGTACTACATTTATATTTTGTGTGTGTGTTTTAGTAATTTTACTAGTGGAGTAAACAAAATTTATAAATAACACATATTTTGGAAATATACAAAAAACATTCTATTGATAGGAGATCAAAATCAAAGAAGTTTGGAGACTTCTGGCAAAAGTTTGACTCAATAGGGGTAGGGATATCTATTTTTATTGAGATATTATATTTATATGATAACTGACAAATTCATCCCCTACAGATGTATGTAATTTAAAAATGATTTTGAAGGATTTAAAATTATTAATTTTATTAACTTAATAATAATTTAAAATAGATATTTAATTATTTAGAGTGATGGCAAATGTCTTAAAAAGAAAATACTAAAGTTCTACTCTATAATTTATGCAAAAAAAATCCAACTATTTCATTGGGTTGCATTTATACTTAATAAATTAATGATTTTCAGTAAATCCCCTAATACAATTATTACTAATAATTATCTTTTTGTATGTGATTTACATAGAATCTTTATTTTTCAGCTCTTCAAGTAACAGGGCCTAAATTTATTTGGAAAATCAAAAAAAAAAATCCTTATGCTTGCCTGTGCCAGAGAAATGGACATTAAGAATAAATCTATTAAGTAGATATCATGAATTAAATGGTTCTTATTTTATAATATTATGAACTTCATGTCAGTTTAATTTTTCATTCACATTGATATTCTGGATCCTTAAAAAGATGAATTGTTTATATTATACTTCATTCTTTGATTCACTTACAGACTACAACTGAATAGGAATTAGCTTTGAAAGAGGTCACCCATCGGCAAAATGTCAACAGAATTGTTATGCTGCCTAAACAGAATAATGTACAGTATGAAGTAAGAGTGACTTAATTAGCTGAATCTGTCTCAGTAGAGTGCACTTTTTCTCTAGTGAAGACATAAAAAAGATTCATAACTGCATTATGTCAATTAATCTATCCATATTTCAGGGTGAGTATAAGAAATGAAGAAGTATATGAGCTATTTGTGTCAAGATAAACAGATAATAAATACCTACACACTCATTACAATATACATTGCAGAAAAAAATGTACTTAGATGTTTTTACTCACAAAAGATGACCCTCCCAATGTAAAATGATAGGATAAAAAAAAATGCTGTCCACAAAATTTTAAATCATTACTCAAAAGATATCCTGATGCTGTTATGAAGCCTATTGAAGGATCCCTTCCCTTTCTCTTTCCCCCATACGAGTACATGTTTCTGTTTTTATTTTTATTTATCTGAGACTGAGAGAGAGAGAGAGAGAGAGAGAGAGAGAGAGAGAGAGAGAGAAAGCGCAAGCATGCCCATGAGCAGCAGCCGGGCAGAGAGAGAAGGAGAGAAATTATGAAGCAGGCTCTATGCTAAGTGCAGAGTCTCATGTGGGGCTTGATCTCAGCACCCTGAGATCACCACCTGAGCCAAAACCAAGAGTTAGACCATTAACCAACTGTGCTACCCAGGTGCCCTTTGCATGTTAATGAGATTACTGTGAAATGGACGTCCTGGTTTTCTGAAAGGTAAAGGACAATTTCTTCATTATTTTTTTCTAAGTTTTGACTTAATTTTGGGGTAATTTCTCACTGTTTGGGCCTTTTAGTCTATACAGTAGTCTACATCCCAGCCTTTAAATGGAGAGCTGTTGAAACCATGTAACTGAAGAAGACCAGTCTTTGGGGCAAGTTTTGATTATTTTGTAGTGTTCAGATTCCAGCATATTACATACCTGGTAATTAGTTAACTGAGCAAGAAGCAAATTAGAGCACTGTCTAAAGTATGTTCAGACTACCAACTCCAGGAATTCCTTCTATTTTACAGTCTGGTCTGGACTTACCAAATATCCTGATTCTTCAAAAGAAGATGAACATTCTGATTTTTATAAGAAAGTGTTCTGATACTGAATTTTGGAAGATAATTCAAGCCTAAACCATTATAGATCAAATAATGAGTGCCAAACTAAAGATCTGCAAGATCAGATTCAGTCCCTGGGCCTCCAGATAAATCACTCTTGTTCTTCCTCTTCCATTCTGAAAAAGGAATGATGACACCATTCTGAACTAATTGTCCCACTGGATGACTTATCTTCTTAAGGAGGAGAAAGGTTATTGAACAATTGAAAACTAAAAGGTATGTGACAATACTTTCCACAATTTCCTGAAATAGGACATGCTGTTATGACGCTTTTGGTAGTAAGCTTTGAAATGACTTTAAAAAATAACTGTCTTTCCCCCCTTTCTAAACTACTGAAGAACATGCAGTGATTTTGCAATCAGATTTTAAAATATTATTAAAGAGTTATTCACAGAACTTTAAAAAAAAAGTAGACTAGCATTCTGTTTAGTGATCAATCAGTATACAAGAAAAACAACATAATGGAATTATTTGAAAATCAAAAAAAATAGCTAGTTATAGATTGTCAAGGAGGCATGATTTTAATTTTGAAATGAATATTCACTCATAAACTTATTTACAGTGGATTTATAAGATGTTCTACATAGTAAAGAAATCTAAACTCCCTCTGTATCTTATAGTGCAGCCCAATGTCGATTTTCCTGGTGGACTTCTGATGCAATCCAGGTTTTATTCTAATCCATCTTCCTCACTGTTCACTACTTCTATTTTAGCAAAAGAAATTTCTGCTAGCAGAAATAAAAGCTTCTTTCATAGCTTCTGGAAATTTTAGGTTTTATATATTTATGATATATATATTTTTATGTATAGGCAAACATGATATATATATAAAGGCAAGCATAATATATATGCATATATATTGCCTTTAACACAGAAAAAATAAACTATTTGAAAAATTCATGGGATCTATAATTCTTGCTCAAGATCAGAAAATGAAAATAAGCTGGGTTCTCCCTTGACATTGCATTTATTAATTTCCTACTATAGTCTTTTACATATGCATGCTGAGAATTATCTCTCCTTTTATGGATGAGGAGATGTAGGACAGGCCCTATATAAGTTGGTCCAATAGGCGGCAATTGCACTGATGTAATCATGGGTCATCACTGAGAACAAACTGGATGGCCATTAAAGAAAACCTTTGTCAAAAATAATCACCAAAAGTCTATGAAAAGGTCTTACCCTACATGAATGTTAAGACTTCGCTTAGGGCTAGAATTTCTCCTCTTTGATATATCTGTTAATTGCAGGAACAACAAGAAATAACAAATTATTTTGGGATCTGGCTAATTAAGCTGATCAGTAAGCACCTCAGGGACTGTTGTGTTTGTTTGGTTAAATTGCTAGTGCACAGGATGGGAGAGATGCTTTCCTTTTTGCATTCTCGTCCTTCATTATTTTCTACTCTCCTCCACAATCTAAGTGGTTCTAGAAGAATTTTATCTTCTTGTATCTAAATTAAGTCATGCTCCTTATCTAAGTGAGGTATAGAAAAATAAACTTTTTTTTAAAAGACAGGAACATTACAGTGGGCATATATAATGATTGATACATAAATTTCTCCAAAATAAGGTCTGGTAGTATTAGCCATGTTGTATAAACTACTTGATGCCCAATTAATTTGAATTTCAGGCAAAAATTCACTATTCTTGTTGTTAAGCATGTACCATGCAATATGCAGACATATGTATTTTTATTTGCTGAGTCTGGCAATCTTACGCTGAATTTGTATTCCAGGTCAAGTGGAGAACAGTATTTTTTAAAGTAGGTTGAGAGAATTTAGATAAAAACTAACTGGGGAAGTCTGTCCTAACTTGCTGTACATATTCCTGTCCTGTCCCAATTGCCCAGAATCTGGCCATGTTTTATGTCACAGCTCTTCATATTCAAATCATCTCTATTTTTACTCAGGCAAAGTTTTGATTTGTCTTTATTTCATGAGAGACTCTCTATAGCAGATAGCTTTTTCTAATTTATTATATTTCCCAAGATTTAGTCAAGTAAAGAGTATTTCCAGTCTAGATTCCCACCTAAAAGAGAATTAAGGAATATTTGATTTCTATTATGATAAATAACTTATTAAAACAAAATAGAAACAAGAAAAAGACATTATAAGTAGGTTCTAGTCTCATTATTTAAGATCTCATTCCAGTCCCTACCCCGCATCCAGTTTTCTTCTAAAACTCTCCATATTATGTAACAAAGAAGTACACATTTGTATATAACATGTAACAGTTTCTACATCACATCAATTTATTTTATATACATTTGTTCCCCACTCACAGAAAGGAGAATGGAAAAGCAGTACAAAATAAATCCACTTTATTCAAAAGTCAACCTGACTCTGCCTTGAACTATAGGAAGATCCTTTGGAAAATGTATGTGGGGTGTGTGTGTGTATGTGTGTGTGTGTGTATACATTTACTAATACTCTGATGTGATTCCATTAATGTCTTACAGACATAAATAAACAAATCTTAATGACATTAGTTATAGTTTGGTTTTGAATTTACGTATCCAATGGCCTCTTCTTAGAAATAATAAAAAGGGCCAAATTACACTTGGGTTGTCTGTAATAAATTGAAAATGTTTTGCACATTATATTCCTTTGGAATTGTGTAGTATCAGATTTAAATTTTGTTCTAGGTTTGGTTAAAATTAATTTTAAAAATATGTTTAGTTTGTCTCAGAATGCCAAAATATACTACAAACTCAGAGTGAAGTCTTAGTGTATTGTGGATGTATACAGTTCATCACACAAGACCAAAGAAAACTCGGGTGGACAAATGACAGAAATACATTGATAAAGCTAAATTTATTGGCAAATTTTAAGGAAAGA
Organism: Spilogale gracilis; assembly: GCA_004023965.1. NCBI lineage: Eukaryota > Metazoa > Chordata > Mammalia > Carnivora > Mephitidae > Spilogale > Spilogale gracilis. Next base: position 60,054 of record PITA01008895.1, on the reverse strand, counting down.
TTGGTCTGCTTCCTTTGTCTACTAGAACACAGCAAGAGCAAACTCCCTGATGGTTTCCCCACCCTGCCCCACTGATGGCTTAACTGTAACAATTGGTATCACTTGGGAAAAATGATCAAGGGTTCATATTCTTAGACAAAGGTTTCAAAAGCTTAGGATTTTTTTTTTTGATATTTGATTATCAGTATAGCCGTTCCTAATAATGCAAAAGGCCACAGGGGGCAGTTTTATGATTTTTTTCTTGTTAAACTGAGTTTTTCTTTAATTAAAATAGAGATTTTGGATAAATATACTTATAACTGGATTAAACACAGTATCTAAGGACCTTTTCCTATTATAAAAAGTAATTCATTCTTACATACCTTTAGTAAGATATCTCAAATGCCAAACTCTGAGAAATGTTACTCTTTAAAATTAAAATTATTTACTGAAGACACCTGTCTTCCTTAATAGTTCCAGTATTTAAGCTTTAATTTGTATAAATAAATTTAATGCTGTCACCTTGGGTAATTTCTGAATTGAGGTCATTCACTCCTAATCATCTGAAGGATGGAAATCAGATTTCTAAAATCTGTTGCAAGGCAATAAATATCTGCTCTGAGTATTGTGGAGCAGCAATTATCAATCTGCAATGTATTTCTGAGTATTTCCTCTTAGACTCCTCTATTACCTCATGACACTTCCATCAGCTCTTAGCTCTCTCTTAATGCCTATTGCTGGAGTCTCCTTAATTTCCCATCCTACTCCAGGGGTGCTTTTTATGCTCCATAACCTATTTCTGATTCTGCCAATCTCTCACTGACCAAACATAAATATCACACCACGTTCTAAAATGCATTGAACCGCAATTACAGAGGGAACAATCAAAGACCTGTACTATCCCACAATCAGTATTAAGTAGTCGGATAAAGTAATCCAAGTTTTCAAGTAATTTGAGTTCCCAGCTCCTCAGCTCTAGTTTGTTTCGGTTACTAAAGCCATTAGCTTCTCATTGAATGAGTTTGCCAGGCTGAATAGCCTACCAAAGAGGAAAGCTGCTGAGTTTTTTTAAAGACTGTGGATTATTTTCCAGTACTATATTTTTAGTTCAGAAGTAAGTTATGCTCTAGTAACCTGCTTATAGGTCTAGAGACTGGCATTCCTATCTTTCATTGCTTTTCTTAAGTCTTATGCAATTGTATCTAGATGCTATAAGTTTCTCTTACTGCATTTCTACTAAAGAAAGACTCTATGTTTCTTAATTAGCATTCCCTCTACAGCTCTGGTTATTGGCCAGGCTTAAGCAAGACCACGGAACAGCTGTTCTCAGCCTAGGCCAGGTTGCTTATTGCATGAAGGGTCCAGTGGATCTTGTATCTAATTTGTACCTGAAGCTCTCCCCAAATCTTGGTGGTGGGGGGGGATCTCACTGGGTAGCAATAGGTGGGCATCACACTTTCAAATTCCAAGTATCCTAAAAGCAATATGTATGTGAAAACTGTATATTCTCGAAAAAATCCCTAAGGCCTCATCCTGTTCAATAGCCTTTCAAGTAAATCCTCAACAATGTCCCTTAATGGGTTTCCCTGCTCTTTCCACGCCAATGTCCTTTAATAGCCATTTCCTTGATGTTTAGGACTTCTAAAATAGCTCATCAGGGCACTTTTTCCATAAAAAGCTCCCATTTGAGAGAGAAAGAAATGTTTAGCATACTATCATAATTCTGAATTTACTTTTCTAGCTGCAAATATTCCTCGGAACCAGGTATTCTGCAGATGAGAAACTGACAAAGTTTAGTCCATATATCCTGTTGATAGGATCATATCCTGAATCAACCTGTCCTCCCCACATTTCTTAAAACAACTCTCAGCACAAGCTTCAAGTGCAGATTAGCATAGTCTGGGTGCTTAGTTCTCCAAAAAGAGGCTTACCAACAAACTACTGCTATGGCTATACCCTTCCCCAAGTAGTCCAACAAACAGAGAAAGCCCAATTTTTATGCATTATGTCTCTGCATGTGAATCTTCTGTGCAGTATTTTAAAAATGCAGAGGCTTAGACCTCACTTCCAATACATTACCTCAAAATCTTCAGGAGGTGAGTCCAAAATAAGCATGTAATTTTTAGAAATAGCACAGGTGATTGTGATGTATGTTGGAGTGCCTGAAATGCTGACTTACTTTTGGGATTCTCATCCTCCCTAGTTTTGGGAGTCCAGTGGGCAACTGCACTCAAGCTCTGTTGATTTCAGAGGTGCAGCATGGTCTAGGATAGAAAGAGAATCTAGAGGGAAGCATGTGATCTGCAGACCTACTGTATGTTACTTGGGGACCATGAGAAAATGGCTTCATTTCAGTGAACCTTATGTTTCTTCTTTGTAAAATATATCTTATGAGATATCACTGGATTATTAAAACAAAAAAACAAAAAAGCCTGGAAAGGTTAACTACAGAAAAAAGTGGTATCTACATTTTCTGATAAGACATTAGCCCTTGACTGTATATTTTAAAAAGTCATGGGATTAGTAATAACACTTAGGCCTATATCTATGTCTATATGATCAAATACCAATTCACATTTGTATTCTTATCAACCACATTGGTCTCTTTTGAGTTTTTTGTTTCAAATTTTTTAAAGTACAGAGGATAAAATTTTTGTCTCTTTTTAAGCACAGCAGTTTGATGAAGAGAGATTTTCTTACTCGGGAGGGCAGAAAAGTCCAGTAACTTAAATCAGGGGAACTGATGTGAAGGCTATGGGACAAATAAGACTTAAGTGATGTTAGTTAGATTAAAGGCCTGAAGAGAGAGGGATCAGGCCAAGATGTTTTTCTTTGTGTCTATCAGATGCAGAGTGTTTCACTAGAAATGTAGCCATCTCACAACAAACCCTAGCAGGTGGCTCAAGAACCCCAATGGCCTGAGATTATGTAAATCAAAAGTCACCAGCTGCCCCCCGAATCTCTGGGACCTTGGCATGAGTACAAACTCCATGGGTTTCTTACTCTATGAGAAAATCTAAAAATAGAGAGATATACAGTCCTCACCATTCATTCATTTATTCATTATCCTTTATTTTCTTTCTCCTTCTCTTTCTTTCTTCCTCCTTCCCTCCCTCCCTCCCTCTCCATCCTACCTCTCTCTCACTCAACAATTAAATCATCATCATCATCATCATCATCATGAACATGGCATATATTTGCTAATTGCTTACTATGTGGCAGGTACTATGTTAAACATTTTGCAGGAAGCATCTCATCTAAACTTCATAACAACTATATGACACAGAACATAATGGGGGGAGGAGCAAGATGGTGGAGGAGGAAACTTAGATATCATCAAGACCCAGGACTCAGCTAGCTAGTTATCAGACCAGTCAGAACACCTACAAACTCAACAGGAGATTGAAGAAAGGAAGAGCAGCAATTCTAGAATAGAAAAGTAACCACTTTGTGGAAGGTAGGAGGTACAGAGAAGTGAATCCAAGGCAACATTTGGGAAGACAGACCACGGGGAGAGGGGCTAGCTCCCGGGAAGCAGTAGATCAGAAGAGCACAAAATCGGAAACTTTAGAAGTCTGCTCCACTGAGGGACGTCCCTCCGAGGCTAAGTGGGGGGTGGAACCCTCACGATTACAATGTAGCCTCAGTACCCGCAGGGTCACAGAAGGACCTGGGGTACCTGACTGTGGCAGAGCTCCCAGGTATCTGAGCGGGGAAGCCGGGTGCAGAGAAAAATCCGAGGAATGGGCTCTCAGCTTGGGGTTACCTTAAACTGTGATTCGAGGTGCAGTTGGGCCACTGCTCTTCAAGCATGAGTGGCAGAACCAAGGACACCCTCTCCTTCCTCCACTGGGAGGAGCTGTGCAGGAGTGTGTTTCAGGAATCGGCTGTGTTTGGAGACTCCAAATGGTTCAGAGCGCCAGAGACAGAAATGCTTGGTCACAGGCTGGGTGAGTATGGCGTGCACCGGAAACCAGGGAGACAGGAGTGATTGACTGCTTTTCTTTGAGGGCACACTGAGGAGTGGAATCCCGAGCTCTCCACTCCTCTGGGCTGGAGACTGGGAGGCCACCATCATCATTCCCATCCTCCAAAGCTGTACAGAAAGCATTCAGGGAACAAAAGCTCTGGAGAGTGAACCTGAGCAGAATGCTTAGCCGGGCCCCTGGCAAGAGCAGGCAGTTCTGTCTCCAGCAAAGACATTTGAGAATCACTGCAAGAGGCCCCTCCCCCAGGAGATCAGCAGGAAATTCCAGCCTAGACCAAGTTCGCAGATCAATGAGAACTGCGGATCTCCACAGCTAGGAAAAACAGACCACGGGGAGATAAAGAACTTATCAAACTCAACACCTAAAGCACATAAAATTCATGGCTTTTTCTCTATGATTCCTTAGTTGTTCAAAGTTAAATTTTTAATTTTTTTTCTTATTCTATTTTTTTAATTTTTTCTCTTTCCTATTTTAATGTTTAATGATATTATGAAAATGTCTATGCTACCTAAAGCAATCTACACATTTAATACAATTCTTATCAAAATACCATGAATTTTTTATTACCACAAATAATCCTAAAATTTATATGGAACCAGAAAAGACCCTGAATAGCCAGAGGAATATTGAAAAAGAAAACCAAAATTGGCAGCATCGCAATTCCAGACTTCAAACTCTATTACAAAGCTGTAATCATCAAGACAGTACGGTACTGGCACAAAAATAGATATACAGATCAATGGAACAGAATAGAGAGCCCAGAAAAGGGCCCTCATCTACAGTCAACTCATCTTTGACAAAGCAGGAAAGAATGTCCAATGGAAAAAAGACAGTCTTTTCAACAAATGGTGTTGGGAAAATTGGACAGCCACATGCAGAAGAATGAAAATGGACCATTTTCTTATACCACACACAAGAATAGCCTCAAAATAGATGAAAGACCTCAATGTGAGACAGGAATCCATCAAATTATTTGAGGAGAACACAGGCAGCGACCTCTTTGACCTCAGCCACAGCAACTTCTTCCTAGAAACATTGCCAAAGGAAAGGGAAGCAAGGAAAAAAAAATATTGGTATTTCATCAAGATCAAAAGCTTTTGCACAGCAAAGGAAACACTCAACAAAACCAAAAAACAACCAACAGAATGGGAGAAGATATTTGTAAATGCCATATCAGAAAAGGGCTAGTATCCAAAATCTATAAAGAACTTATCAAACTCAACACCTAAAGAACAAATAATCCAATCAAGAAATGGGCAGGAGACATGAACAGACATTTCTGCAAAGATGACATCCAAATGGCCAACAGACACACAAAAAAGTGCTCAACATCACTCAGCATCCGGGAAATACAAATCAAAACCATAGTGGGATAGCACCTTACACCAGTCAGAATGGCTAAAATTAGCAAGTCGGGAAAGGACAGATGTTGGTGAGGATGTAGGGAAAGAGAACCCTCCTACAGTGTTGGTAGGAATGCAAGCTGGTACAGCGACTCTGGAAAAAACTATGGAGCTTCCTCAAAAAGTTGAAAATAGAACCCAGCAATTGCACTACGGGGTATTTACCCTAAAGATACAAATGTATTGATCCAAAGGGGCACGTGCACCTGAATGTTCGTAGCAACAATGCCCACAAGAGCCAAGCTATGCAAAGAACCTAGGTGTCCATCAATAGATGAATGGATACAGAAGATGCCACACACACAATGGAATACTATATAGTCATCAAAAAGAAGAAAATCCTGCCATTTTCAACGATGTGGATGGAACTGGAGGGTACTATGCTGAGCAAATAAGTCAATCAGAAAAAGACAATTATCATATGATCTCTCTGATATGAGGAATTTGAGAGGTGGGCAGGGGGTCATGGAGGGTAGGGAGGGGAAAAATGAAACAAGATGGCATCAGGGAGGGGGACAAACCATAAGAGATTCTTAATATCAGGATACAAACTGAGGGTTGCTAGGGGGTGGGGAGTAGGGTGGCTGGGTTATGAACACTGGGGAAGGTATGTGCTAGGGTCAGTGCTGTGAATTGTGTAAGACTGATGATTCACAGGCCTGTATCCCTGAAGCAAATAATACATTATATGTTAATTTAGAAAAATGAAAAAGAAAGAAGGAAGGACTGCAGAGAATCAGCACCATGGAAATCATATCCGATCGTCAAGGCTATTTATGCAACCAGATTACGAGTCTGTTTAAACATTCCTGCAATACATTATTTTGAATGCAAGTATCAGTGAAAGTAATAAATTATGTAATAAATCAGGAGAATGTTAACAAACAAAACAAAAAAGAACAGAGTTCTTTACCGATGGCGCTGAAAGATTTACTGTCCTTTGACCATTGTTCTTGTCAAATAATAACCAATTGTTGAAGTCAGTTTTTTTGTGTGTGTAGATGTGTGTGTTTCTTTTATTATCTTCTTAGAAAGAATATATAAGCACAACATAATAGCCTTTATATTTTTATATAGACATAGCCAATTAAAAATGACATCTATTCAAATGGCAGAAGAGATGGTTTCTAGGAAAAAACTGAAATTATTTTGGACCGTAACTATCCACTAAGTTCTCAGATGCAAACTGTGAAGCCTAGAGTGGAGTCTTAGTTATAATTATGTAAAGATATCAAATAATAATATAAAAGATGATGTATTTTATTGAAATAAGTTGAAGCTTCATCTGTCTCATAAGTCTTTGAAAATAAATCCATTTTTGATGCATTTTGGCTAGTATTGGCAATGCAAATGCTATTTAATCAGTTCTAAACCATTTTTTTAATGTTGGGCTCTTTCTGAAAACTGTCCATTTTTATTAGAGAGTCTGAAAATGGAAAATTCCTCTCTCTGACCAGTTATGTTTTCACACAATATTTACAAAATTCAGTTCTGCTTGATAGATTTCTTAAACCTCAAAATTCAACCATCTGTAAATCTCACTTCTCTGTAATGAGTCTTGGAATAAGAAAAAAGGGAAAATATGTCCGAGCTTCCAAAATAGCCTTCACAAGTCCAAAGTTATTAAGCTCATGTATATCTTTACTCATGGCGATCAACAAATACTTTCTTAGGTTCTATTTACTTTTATTTTGCATACCATCCTAACAGATTTGATTATCTATTTCAAAGCCATGACAGAATCACAACAGATTCACAAGGTGAGAGGGGAAAAATGGAGTACTTCAGATAGACATTAACTGTGATCAGAATTTACCATTGAGAAGAATATGCTGAAAGAATTATAAAGCCATCAAATAAACTAAATTTTTATATTAGTCTTGGATTATACAAGAGAAACAATTCTATTATGTCTGTTAGTATAGAAATAATAGAAAACTGACACCCATCAGAATGAACCACTTTCACAAATATAATGTTAAATTATTCTCAATAAATTCTTAAAGTAAGGATCTGTATAAAGAAAGGTAGAGATCTGGGCATAAAAAAATAGGCAGATTTTATTCTACATAAACAAAGGTAGGTTATTTAAATACTTATGGCCAAAAATCTTCATTTTCTGTTACCTAACCAATGCAAAACTTTTTTTAACAAAGTGTTTGGATGTTAGCTAATGCCCCAAGATGTAGATTAAACCTTTGGCTATACATTCACCACTGAAGATGATCAAAAGGCTTAACTGAGGGGCACCTGGGTGGCTCAGTTGGCTAGGCAACTGCCTTCAGCTGAGGTATGATCCTGGAGACCTGGGATCAAGGCCCGCATCAGGCTCCCTGCTAGGCTGGAAGCCTGCTTCTCCCTCTCTCACTATCCCTGCTTCTGTTCCCTCTCTGGCTGTGTTTCTCTCTGTCAAATAAATAAATAAAATCTTCAAAAAAAAGACTTAACTGAACCTCTGGATAAAATTGTAATTAATCAGTCATTGATTACTTTTAATACTCTAAAAATGATTTGAACCATTACACCCAGCCTGCATGAAAAGCTATAATTTATGCACAGATTTTCTAATTAACAAATGTCAATATAAAGAGAGCAACACTTCACTAAGCTATTACAAGTGAGGAGAAAACAATATATTATTATCTCCCTTGCAAAAGGATTGGAGTGAAAAATTTAGATTTATTAATTTTGTCTTAAAAATAAAAGCACCAAAACAAGATGAAAAATTTCAATGGAGAAAATACAATGAAATCCCCTCCTAAAAACTCAGGAGGATAAAATTCTTGATTTTTCATACCACCCTTTACCTCTCTTTTAAGGTGCTGAATTGTGAATTGTCAGTACAATGAACACCTCTGTGCTCCACCTCCAATATCACAGATGTTTACAGCTAGAAAGTGCCATCTAGTCAGTCCAGTGATTTTTAGAGAGAAATATACATCAAAAATCACAAGGAATTATGTTATCTAGGTACCCAGTGGATCCATCTACTGAGTCAGAATTTTAAGCATGTGTATTTTTAAAGGCAACTCCCTGGTAAAGAACAATTGTGAATAATTCTTTGATTCTAGAGTAGAAGTTGATAACTCAACTAAAAAGTGCAATAGTAGGTACTTGTTTATGTATATTCTGGTATTTAAATAAAATGAAAAGTGGGCACCTGGGTGGCTCAGAGGGTTAAGCCTCTGCCTTCGGCTCAGGTCATGATCTCAGGGTCCTGGGATCAAGCCCCACATCAGGCTCTCTGCTCAGCAGGGAGCCTGCTTTCCCCCTCTTTCTCTGCCTGCCCCTCTGCCTATCTGTGATCTCTTTCTCTGTCAAATAAATAAATAAAATCTTAAAAAATAGATTAAAAAATGAGAGGGAACACAAGCAGGGGAAGTGAGAGAGGGAGAAGCAGGCTTCCTGCGGAGCAGGGAGCCTGATGTGGGACTCGATTCTGAGTCTCCGGGATCATGACCTGAGCTGAAGGCAGTCGCTTAACCAACTGAGCCACCCAGGCACCCCCCTAATCAAGTTTTAGAAAATTGAATAAGAAAAATTATTTTTTTTGAGGTTTACCATTTCAGATGATATTCTATAGGACCCATGACTTAAAAGAAATATTATTATATGACACAGTAGTAGAGATTATATGAGTTAAGATATATGAGATTTGATACATTTTGTCATATTCCTATATAACATAAATTATTGAGAATAAAATTTGTTATCTTTTTTTTGACACAAAAATGATTTTTTTCTCTTTTCTCCATCAAGAAGTATTAGGCATTTCTGTGTATTTGAAGAATTCTAGAGCTCCCAAACTCTGCCCCTAAGTCAGAGTTTCTGTTAACATCTACCAAGGGAGATTAAGCAAATCTTTATGGAGAGGAAGGGCATAGAAGAAGTGAAGGCTTTTTTATTTGGACAGAGATCAACAGCTGGACTAATTCCACACTGATAGAGGGTTTGTAATCCTAGAAAGAGAGCAGAACCCGAGGTTTCAGTAGTTTCAGTTGGATATGCTGAAGGGACAACTGGGACTGCACTACTGATTAGCTGAACAACATGCACTTGAGGAACGCAGGGAAGATTCTGGGAGCCAAATTTGGTATGAAAGGCTTGGAATCTTTTGGCATCTTAGTTCATATTTGAAAGTAGCATGGGGATGACAATACAGGCATTTCAGTAGCAGCCAAGATGAACTAAGGAGGAGAGACCATTTCCTCATTATCCTGGCTTGAGCCATCCCCAGCCTTTATTCTCTAATCCCAAAGGGAGGAAATGGGTAACTCTCGGAGTATAAGTCTTAGTCTACCTACTCTTAACACCTGTGTCTTGTTATGTGCTAAGCATTCAAATTTTTCTTTTTTTCTCTCATTGTTTCCTTAGGTTTACTGAACCATAAAGGAAGGAAAAAGAAAACTGGCTCACTGTTACAAAATACTTCTTATCCTGGTTTCAAAGTCTTCTGATTTTCTGCTTTTTATCTAAACTCACACTCGTGATGCTACAAATGATCATAAGGAAATGTTGCAAGTGGAAAAATGTTAATTTAAAGCAATACCCATACCAAGTTCAAAGAAGATGCACATCTAATGTAAGTGGCATTGCCTGGGTTAGTTTGGAAGTTATGCTCAGGGGGAAAACAAAAAAGGAGACTGATGACTCTTACAGCCATATGTGTGTCTTTTAGACTGAATAAAGGCATCTTTCTGTTTATTACAATTATTAACTATTTACAGAAGCATCACTTTCCATGTCTTTCTTTTTCTTTTATACTTCAAAGCCTTTAGCATTTCATGGTTTGACTTTTTCCAGTATGTTGGTAAAACACAGCAAATATGAAACTCCAACTGGACCTTGCTTTATTTCCATTATTCATGTTGCTTTTTTCAACCAGGCTTTATTTCAAAATTATGAGTTTTAGCTCAGTCTTTTCCCCCCTATTATTACATAATGTATTATTTTTAAAATTACACACTATTTGTTCCTACACAAAAATGCAATATTTAATATAATATTGGTGTAATAGTTAATTTCAAAGGCTTGTGTACTCAAAACCTACACATTCCAAAGGAAGGACCTTTTAACTGGGTCATGGAAAATAACTTCTGGGCATTGTAATATCCCGTCTGAAAACAGTATCCTTGATACCTTATGACATAATATATGTATACATTGTGAAACGCTTACTACAATAAGGTTAATTAACACATCCATCCCATCACATAGTCACCGTGTGTGTGTGTGTGTGTGTGTGTGTGTGTGTGTGTAGATCTATTGTCTTAGCAGATTTCAGTTATACGATACAGTATTAACTACAGTTACCAGGAAGTACATTAGATCCCTGCTTGTGCCCTTTGACTAGCATCTCTCTACTGCCCCCACTCTCCAGCCGCTATTAACCACCGTTTTACCTCTGTTTCTGTCAGTCCCACTTTATAAAATTTTTTATTTTTCTTTACTCTTATAATCATAGTTTCTGAACATAGGAGTCAAGATTTTTAAAACTACTCACCCAAAGTTAGTTTTAATAGCTTCTAACGGACAATTTATAAAATGAATAAATGAGAGAATACTATCCATGAAGTTCTATGATTTGATATGACATACTTTCTAAAGCTGCAGTCCCTCACTTGTTAAACAACTGTCTTAGCATCACACAGATAAGCTGTAGCAAGGTAAGTCTGGAAGGGCAATCTTTTGGTTTTGGGGATGAAGCTCTTCCTACTACAATAAACTCCTGTTATTGCTGAAGTTATCACTGAAATCATAGGCTAAAATAAAGCTTAACTGCTCTATGGAAACTAAATGATTTACCTGCAAGCAAAAGGAACTCTTGCTCAAGCCATATTAAAAATAAGCCATGAGTGATCTCACATAATTAGACTCAGGGGGTTTCAGTAAGGAGTTCACCTATTGATCAAGGCCCAGGTTTCTTCTGTCTCTCAGCTTCACTGCCTTCAGGATCACTTATCATTAGGTAGCACTCCACCCCCTCCCTTGGGCTCTAACGTGGCAACAATAATTACATGTATAAAATCTATATGTTGGAAGATCTAGAGTAAGTCACACCTACCTTTTACTTACATCCAGTGAGGATATACCAGTAAAGAATGCTTTGTGCAGAAAGAACACTCATCTCAGAAACCTGCATAAAGTCACATGCCCACTCCTTCACAGGAGTTCTCAAAACTGGAATGGAGTTATACTGACTGTCTAAGACAACGCATCTGGTATGGATAAAGACAAAGCAAGAAAGCCACTATGTATACCTAAATAGTAATTAGGTAACTGATGCACCCTCCACTTCTGGGCCTACCAGTCAAAATGTTCATTGTAATTCTCCCTTGAGATACCTGCCCACCTTGTGGGAAAGAAGCAATTTGCCACAAAGTAGCCTTTCATTGTAAAAACACACAATGTCAGTACACCGATAGTCAAAATATTTCAATGAAAATGAGTCTGTTTTTCAAAATATTTTCTTCTAACTTTAACTAGTGTAGTCCTTTCGTGAAAATCAGCTTTGTTGCTAAAGGATAAACTATAAGCCTATGCTAGTAGTGCAGCATTAACCTGTGTTGTATGTCATTTATTTTCTGAAGTCAGTCAGGGAATCCACCTTGAGTAGATATTTTTTATGTCAGACTTTCTGAAAAATGAGAAGCCTGAAGGGATGCCATTGATTTGCCAACTGTGTCATAGTCCGTTTAAGGCAGAATGGCACACGCTTGTGACAAAGGTGATAACAAATGGCTATGTACTCAAGGGACAGCACTGACACAGATGAATGAAGGAATGGTGGAAGTACACAACACCAGATAGAAAGCAAGACAAAATTTAAGATTACAAATATGTGTGTATACATATTGTGTGTATACACTACCTTGAATTATATAAAAGTATGATATTTAAAATTGTCATTTTTAGAATAACTTCTGATATTTTACACAAATTCAATATTACCAAGAATTGTGAATCCAAAGAATGATTCTGTTGTTTTATATTATTTACATCAATTTAGATATAGTTATGAATAGAACACATTTTTTTATTATTAAGTTAAAATAATATTGCTTGAGTTTATATTTTCTAATCTAAATATATATATATATACACATATATATACCAACTTGACATATATACAAATGTTAGCTATATTTGCAGGGGTTAAGTTATGCTACTCCACATTAAGATAAGTTAATAATATTCATTATTGCTTCTCCCTCTCTCACTCCCCCTGCCTGTGTTCCTTCTCCAGCTGTGTTTCTCTCCATCAAATAAATAAATAAATCTTTTAAAATAATTTCATGGATACTAACAAGATGAAGATCTTTGCAGGTAGAATTGTGCTCACAGGCATTCAGGATACAATCATCAATGTCCTGTTCACATCTCAGGCCAGCAAAACCCGGACTGCATAAGCAGGAGAAGCCATTAACCACTAAGAACAAGAGATAAAAGAAAATAATATCCCTTTAATAGTGTTACGGGTATTACGAATTATTTTAAAGAATGTTGTATCAACTAAAGGCATTTCACTTTTAACCAAAGAAAATGTGAATTCACAGCTGTTTACAGTATTTTATAAATATCTGTTTTGCTCAGTTCTATTTAACTTTAAAACTTTAATTTGAAATAAAACCAATCACAGTAAATATATGGTAACAATTTGCAAAAGAACAATACCCATTTTTTTTCTTCTCTCTTTTTCACTTGTCAGTAAACAATATCTATGATAAACAGATTACTTTTACATCAATTAACTTTTCCTTGAGTGTTTTAGGTTTAATAAACCAGATGTTAACTCATTGTTAAGTTTTTGTATGACAAGGTAGATTAAAGTGAGTAGTGATCTGAAAGCTGACACTAAACTACTTAAGCCTTAGTTAAAAAGAGCTTGCATTTCATTATGATCTTTTAAAAGTAATAATCAGAATCTGTCCTCTATTTTATCATTAATGACTAAAAAAAAAAAGAGAACTGTTTCTGAAGCTTCTCAAGGAAGTGGTGATAGCATGAATTGTACTTGGAGCAGGAACAGTTTTATGGCTACTTCTAGTCAGTCCCTGGATTCTTCATTATCCCTGAGATTTACCATGTAATCTACACAGTCACTCTGCCTCTTTTCATGTACCTGCTATTGCTCTCATTAAATGTTGAGGTCCTGGGTGGCAAGAGAATTTTCTGTACACTGTGTGGTACTGAGCTGGCTTCTAGATTTCCAAAGCCGTGCTTCTGAACAGCACGTGTATCTGGGTATTTAAAGAAAACCAGCTCACAGCTGTCGAGATGAAACAAGGGAGACATAAGAATGACATCTTTTTAGGAAGGATTTTACTACTATTATGTTTTACTTTTTTTCATGTGGCATCCTACTTTTTAACATCTCAGTGTATCAAAATAATTAATACACAAGTATGGTTGTAAATATATTAATGAGATAATACAGGATCAGTTGTGTTTTTTACATGCTTTCTATGGCATTATGTATGTTAAGAAATTAAAATCAAGTGTTAGATAATAGGTAATTAAGACATTGTAGAGTATAATCAATCATAATGGTATTTTAAAAAATGTTCATAATTATAAATTCAAGTTTGGATACTGATGCAAATTGGCAAATAATAACTACAGCCAAATTAACTTTCTGAGTAGGATACTCTCTGCAAATTGATGAATTATTTTAAAAGAAAAACAACAATAGATAACTTTAAATTAGCAAAGGGTCTGAAAGACAGAGATTGGTGTTAGGAAATAAAGCTTGTATTTACCATCAAGAAATATGATTTTCAAATGTTGGTTATTCTGGGCTAAGAAACTAAGAATGAAGCCAGATGAGAACTTGGGGAATTAAACTGCATACCACAGGTAAAATAAATAAACAAACAGACGACCATAATCTGTTTAAAAAATAAACAAAGAAACAAACAAGTGTTGTTTGTTTACAACAACATTGTTTGTTTTTTTTCTCCACATCTAATTTGTTAACTATGGGCTATGTTAAAACTTATCACCATTTTATCAAGAAATACTTTTTAAGCATATTGTCTTGTTTTGCTCTTATTTTTTTACCAGAAAATAATTACTATTTTTATTGGTTCTTGTTGATAAATATTCCATACTCCTGATTTGAATTTAAATTTTCATGAGATAAATCCTGCCTAAATTTGGATGTACTATTAATTTTATACTTAAATATGCACTGAACATCATATATTAGTTGTACTGAAACAAAGCTTTTGATGTGCTAAAGACATCATGGTAAAAATATAGAGGTATCTCAATATTGTACTGCCAAAGTGGTGAATAAACAAATGTTTGAGATTTATGATTTCACATTTACATATTAATAATTGTTTCTCATATATAGTCATGTAATAAATAGTGTTAACTTGAATGTAGGAAGTTTGGCTTCCCAAACTATCTTATATTTGAGAAAGTATTAAGAATACAGTATCTTAGATTTATGCTGATATCAGTTTACATGTCTGATATAATTTTTAATAAATGTTTTGAGTCTCTGGTAGTAAAAATCTCTTGGATGGGGAGGGTCCAAAAATTGTGACTAATTCTATTATGAAATAGGTTAATATATTAGGTACTCAAAGTTTACATTTTCCATAATATATGACGTATGACCTCCAAAGTTTTAATAGGTAACACTGCACTACAAGTAGCATATTTGAAACTTAAACTTTCTTGCTGTATAAGGATTATGATTTGAAATATTTTCTTATATTTTTCTACTATTTATTTTTTAAGTTTCTATTTAAATACCAGTTAGTTAACATGCAGTGTAATATCAGTTTCAGGTGTACAATATAGTGACTCAGCACTTCCATACATCACCCAGTACCCATCACAACTTATAAAATCATATGCATATTATATCTGTCACTCAGAATATATCAGATATGCCCCATATATAACCATATATAACCATTATTCTAGGGTTATCTAGATCTAAAAGTGTTGCTAACTACTTTCTGAGGCATATTTTTATGTCCCTTCCTTATTTTACAGTGAACATCAGTAACTGAAGAGTCATTCTCAGCAGAAAAATGATAATAGTGACTTATTTCAAGGTAATTTGAGAATTTTGCAATTTAAAAACACAATTTTTAAAGTGACAAAATCTGAAAAAAAAGAAAAGAGAAAAATGATGATAATGGTTCAAATCAGGAGTAGTAAGCAGGTGGCCCATAGTTCCAAAATATATTTTGCTTAGCTGCCATTGTGTTAGAAAGTTAATTCTATGTTAGCATCTACATAGATATTCCAGTTTGCAAGGGCCCCACTTCTACCTGTTGTTTTAAACTTGGGCTGTTTCACTTAATTTGGGGGGGGCAGCTATGCTCCTTAATAACATGCATTTACAAATTTACATTTACAAAATTTACACTGGTTTAAAGAAAATAATTCATTATTTAATCTAAATCATGCTATTTCAAAATAAAATGACTTTCCTTCAAAATGTTTTTTCTCACAGATTAACCATTTATTCATTTAGTGCAGGATCACACAAAATATATCTTAAAGGAGACAAAATAAAACAAGATGGACAGGTTTTTGTTTTTGTTTTTGTTTTTGTTTTTGTCAAATTCCTTCTAGCTCACCTGTTTTTCCTCTTCATGGCCCATAATCATATCCAGTTTGAGGGCTAGTTCATGACCTATTTCTCCTGTGTCTCAACAAAAATTATCAATTTTAGACTTGTTCTTTAATTTCAAAAACTGTGTTCTAAAATTCAATATTTATTCTTTTTCTTCTTTCTCCCTTTCTTTACTCTGATTTTCCTTTTCTTCTGTCTTCTTTTTTCTGTATAAATTTAAATTTCTTCAGGAATATATATTTGGTAGGAATAAATGTGTGTGCATGTCTGTGTGTGTGTGTGTAACAGATGTGATAAAATAATCATTTATTTCAAACCACTGAAAGCAGTGCTTCTCCTACCTATAGAGAGTCTTTAAAAATCTACCATTAAAAAAAAATGGCTAATTCTAACATCAGAATATAGAAGTCACATGTCACTGGATTTTCTCATTTGCTACAATTATGCTCACAAAAATATAAATGAATTCAACGTATGTGGGGGTGTTTTGTGAAAATAATAGGTATCGGCTTTGATATCCATGGCAGGATAAAGTCAGTAATTAATAAAGGTTGCATACTGATTCATTCATTACTGTGTCAGATCCTACATTAGATGACGCTACAAGAATTGCTGGGACTGAGTGAACTCACTGTCATAGCAATATCCATTCAGGCAAGGGCTGGAACTGCACTCATTGATGCTGATCTCACAGTGCAGACCTGCAAAGCCTTTCCCACACTGGCACTGGTACCCAAGAGGAGATATTTCTGGATCCATTTTCTTTCCAAACACAGTAACCTTCTCACAAGGATCAGCAGCCTCACAAGGACCCACATCCTGGAAAGAATCTGAAAGGGAAGAATCAGAGTGTCTGTGTTTATTTAATGAACAAATCCCCACAACTGCTGTCACTTACCTGGCATATGTCTGCATAAATGCATCCAACTTAGTCTCTAGGCAATGACGCATGATTTTCTCCAATATTACCATTGTGATTCTCTCTCTCTACATTACAATTTAAGAAAGAAATGTTATTTATGATTTCTATGCTTCATCTAACAAAGCACCAGCGGGCAGCAATGTTAAGTGACAGCATCTTTAAAAATACCATTTTGTTTCTTCATACTTTATACCTCTTGTTCAACAATGTTCTCTGAAGACATTGCAATTAAAAAAGTACATTACTGATGATTGATGCTCCCTGGGATTTTTGGTTTTGTTTCTGTTTTTCTGGTACCCTGGAGGTTGTTATCACTATAAGCTTTGCTTGATGGATTTGCTGCTACTCTCAAAACAAGTACACGACGAAAAAAGAACATTTTTAATAAGGTTTTAATCTTAAGAGTAACACCTCAGCCCAGAAACTAAGTTTTAAATTTTACTCAGAGACTTTAACTAGATAAAGTAACTGTCACTGCGTAAAATATACACAAGTATTTGGAGATAAGAAATAAGATGGTTGACCCAAGGGAATACATATCAAAGAAAAAGTGAGGCATAAACAGCATTAAATTGTTCAACAAAGCAAAACCATTACTGAGGTATCAGTTTTCCAGACATAGTAAAAATGTCTGTATATTAGATATTTGAAAAGTATTTAAATAGTAGCATTTATTCACCAAAATATGTAGCATACACACACAAACAAGTGCCTGGCTGAGTTATCTCAGAGAAGAAAATAACCAATAACCATTAAGTCCTTTAACTACTCAGATTTTCTTAGTAACTTCTCAGCTGTAGAGATAAAGGGATAATGAACTGGAATAAGAGCTAAAGTTTTTAAAGTTTAGAATATTTTATGCAAACAATGAGTCATGGAACACTACATCAAAAACTAACGAACTCTATGTTGACTAACATAACATAATAAAAAATACAGAAGTATAGCAGTAGTTGGAGAAATTCTAAAACCTCTGGATCTCTATGATCCTCCCCTTCTTGTTATCAAGGAAAAAAAAAAAAGGTTAAGATAATCCTAGAAGCTGCTGAAGACATCAACAATATATACAATGAAAGACCCAAAATAATATAGTTAGTGTCATACAATAGAGCAATAGAAACTGTCCCAAGTTGAAGGATTCCTGAGTATTTCAGCGGGTTAAGTTTCTGCCTTTGACCAGGTCATGATCTCCGGGACCTGGGATTGAGCCCAGCACAGGACTCCCTGCTAGTCAAAGAGTCTGCTTCTCCCTCTCTGTGTGCCCTTCCCCCTGCTCATTCTCTCTCTCTCTCTCTCTCTCTCTCTCTCTCTCTCTCTCTCTCTCTCTCAAATAAATAAAATCTTTTTTAGAAAAAGAAACTGTACCAAGTTGAATGGACACCCAGTACTTCAAGTTTCCAAGTACAATAAGAGAAGTAAAAATAAAAACTACTTCCAAAGAACATAAAAACAAATTATTTCCTTCAATTAAAAATTCTATTAAGTGGCTTTTTCCTTTCAAGAGCTATAGTAAATAGTGTGGAATATTCAAATAGGAACAAGACCTCTTCCTTCTCCTTAAAACATTATGAATTGAAGTATATTGCCAAATGGTGCCTTCTTAGATACTATTTTATCATAATGAAAGTATTTTATTTGCAAAATAAGAGAAATGGCACTGAACAACATCCACCAGAAATATATAAAACAATGAATTATCCTTAACAATAAGTTTGCATGCATGCCCTTCTTTCTAATTACCTACTTCTAAATATTTAATGGTAAGAATAGGTATATTGCTTTGCTAGTGAGAAGTTAATTTAGCTTGTCTCTTTCATAAATTATTGCATACATGTAATGCATTAGATTGCTGAACAATAATTCTTACTTATATTTGAGAAGACACTCATGATATTCTCTTTTACTATATTGATTTTTAAACTAATTCACTATATAAATACTTAATGAGCCCCTACTAAGTGTTAAGCAATGAGGTAGAAGCTGGGGTTATAAACAATGTGGGTTCACATAAGCAAGTAAATCTCTACAGTGTGATATGGGGTAAATGTGGTCATGCTAAGGAATGTTCTCATGTTCGCATGCTAAGGAATCACTGTAACAGAACTAATTCTAATATGGTCTCTATGGTCCCTAATTCCTCGGCACATAGTCTGTAGATAGCCTCTACCTTTGAGTAGGGGTGAGATTTGTGAATGTGATGAAATATCACTCTGATGATGTTACATTATATTGCAAAAAGTATATGTAGAAATATTAAAATCACCACAGATGACTTTGAATCAATTGAAAGAGGGATTATCTTGGGAATTTCTGCTTTAATAAACTATGACTTTAAAAGAAATCAAAGGCATTCAGATCACCTGGAAGGAAGAGAAATTAAGAAAACAATCCTATTTACAATTGCAGGAAAAATAATAAAACAAATGTGAATAAACTTAACCAAGGAAGTGAAAGACATGTATTCTGAAAACTATAAAACACCGATGAAAGAAGTGAAGATGACACAAAGATATGGCAAGATATAACATGCTCATGAATTGGGAGAACAAATATTGTTAAAATGTCCATAATATCCAAAGCAATTTGTACATTTAATGTGATTCCTATCCAAATACCATAATATTTTTCACAGTATTAGAAAAAAGTAACCCTAAAATATGTATGGAACCACAAAAGACCTTAAATAGCCAAAGCAGTCTTGCAAAACAACAAAACTGGAGGTGTCAGAATTCCAGATTTCAGAGTATACTCCAAAGCTGTAGTAATCAAATGAGTATGGTCCTGGCACAAAAATAAACATATAGATCTTTGAAAGAGAATAGAAAACCTCGGAATAAATCCACAATTATATGGTCAATTAATCTTTGACAAAGGAGTAAGAGCATCCAAGGGGGGAGGGGGTGCCTGAGTGGCTCAGTTGTTGGATCCCAGGGTCCTGGGATCAAGTCCTACATCAGACTCCCTGCTCAGCAGGAAGCCTGTTTTGCCCTCTCCCACTCTCCCTGCTTGTGTTCCCTCTCTTGCTGTGGCTATCTCTGTCAAGTAAGTAAATAAACATCTTAAAAAAAAAAAAAAAAGAATATCCAATGGGTAAAAGAGTCTTTTCAACAAATGGTGCTGGGAAAACTGGACCACTTTCTTACACCATACACACACACAAAAAATAAACCCAAAAGGGATTAAAAACCTATATGTGAGACTGAAACCATAAAAGTCTTAGAAGAAAGCTCAGGCAGTTTTTTGTCAGTAATTTTTCTGATATCGGCTGTAGCGACATTTTTCCAGATACATCTCCTGAAGCAAGGGAAATAAGCAAAAATAAATAAATAAAATTTATTTAAAAATAAATAAAAGTCTTCCGTAGAGTAAAAGGAACAATCAACAAAACTAAAAGAAAACCTATAGAATGGGAGAATATATTTGCAAATGATATCTGATAAAGGTTAGTATCCAAAATATATGTAGAACTTACATAATTCAACACCAAAAACAAATAATCCAATTTAAAAAATGGACGGAAGACACGAATAGACATTTCTCCAAAGACATACAGACACATGAAAAGATGCTCAATATCATTCGTCAGGAAAATGCAAATCAAAACCACAATGAAATATCATCTCACTCCTGCCAGAACGGCTAAAATCAAAAACACAAGAAACAAGTTTTGGTGAGGATGTGGAGAAAAAGAAATCCTTGTGCATTGCTGGTGAGAATGAAAAGTGGTGCAGCCACTATGGGAAACAGAAGGGAGGTTCCTCAAAAAGTTCAAAATGGAATTACCATATGATCTAATAATTTCAGTACTGGGTACTCAAAGAATACAAAAAACAAAACCACTAATTCAAAAAGATATACATACACTTATGTTTATTGCAGCATTATTTACAGTAGCCAAATTATGGAAGCAGCCTAAGCATTACTCAGCTATGAAAAAGATGAAATCTTGCCATTAGCAACAAAATGAATAGATTTAGAAAGTATAATGCTAAGTGAAACAGGTCGGTTAGAGGAAGACAAATACCATATGATTTCACTTGTATGTGGAATTTAAGAAACAAAAGAAATGAACAAAGACAAAATATATAAAATAAAAAAAGAGACTCTGAACTATAGAGAACAAACTGATGGTTACCACAGGGGAGGTGGGTGGGGGAGTGGGTGAAATAGGTGATGGGGATCCAGAGTACAGTTGTCATGGTGAGCAGAGTAATGTATAGAACTGTTGAATCATTATATTGTACGATTGAAACTAATATAAAACTGTGTGTTAGCTAGACTGGCATTTAAAAAAGATGTTAATGTTAATATGTTATAAAAGTAAGGAGGAGGTAAATGAAATTCACAAATTTGAAATAATATCTCTGTACATTGGGACAAGATTATAAAATGCTTTGCGCTCCGTAGGACTTGGACCTGCATGCATTGAGAAGCCGTTAAAAACTTTCCTTAGAAGCTGTAATGAGGTATACTAAGACTGTTCACACTGAGAATTACATTGCATTTCTAAGTTGTATTTAAAAGCATATATAACATTTATTTTTTCCTTGAGGTTTTATTTTGCTGAAAACTATATCTTGTTGACACAATTTAAAATTGAGAAGCCATGGTAATATACATTTTATTTGCATACATAATTGGCAAGAAAAAATTAAAAATCTATTTTCATTAGTTTCCTTTTACAACTATGTCATCAATATGCAAAATCCCAAATGCTTAGGTTCCAACTGAAGTTGTACTGGTAGTAGAAATGTGCATTTAACTGAACTATTTTTCCTCTAATTGAAATTTGCATCAATCAAATTAGTATGCTACTTTCAAGTGTATGAATCACTTTTAACATCAAGTTCTTTACGATATTATTAAACTTCTTAAAGAAAAATACTGTTTTTGAAAGCTTTAAGTGGATATACATGTTTATGAAAATGTGAAAATGCTAAACATGAGTCCGTATTAGTCTAGTGGTTTGAATTTTTTCTTCATGATGAGTTAGATAAACTTAAAGGAAAATGCTGTTTAAAAATTCTGAAGTGAGGGGCACCTGGGTGGCTCATTTGGTTAAGCAGCTGCCTTCAGCTCAGGTCATGATCCCGGACACCTGGGATCAAGCCCCACATCGGGCTCCCTGCTTGGTGGGAAAACTGCTTCCTCCCTCTTTCACTCCCCCTGCTTGTGTTATCTCTCTGGCTGTGTTTTTCTCTATCAAATAAATAAAATCTGAAAAAAAATTCTGAAGTGATAGCAGAATTCAGAAATTTATTAAAAAAACAGAGCAACGTTATAAATCAGTAAATAATAGGTTTGTGCTACATTTCTGTTAGCTAGTGTCTTATAGGAGATGTAAATGACAGTAATAAAGGCTCAATGACATCCACTACAGATACATGAAATGGAAATCAAGTCCTCCAACTTTCACAATTGGCAACAAAAACTTGAAAGGATCAGCCTGGACAGTGTAAATTCTTTCACTGAAGAGAGAGGGATATGTGCTAGGTAAACAGAGTAGTTCTTCATGGAACATATGTCAAAGTATTAAAGATGTGCCGTTTATATCCTCTTAGGACCCATTGTGAATCTATTATCCAAACTGCAAAAGACAATAATTTTTATTAAACAGAAGAGCTAAATGACACTGTATGTCTTTAATGGATATTAAGGTTGTAATAAATATGTTTGTGTATTGTAAATGACCAGAAAGGTCTATGGTTATCTACCATCAGAAATTTCATGTAGATTAATGAAGCCTAAGTGATTATTTTTATGGGGAGATATTATTACATCTTCCTCCACCTCCACCTCCGTTTCCATTTCTAACAGGCATCTCTATCACCCATCTCTATCTCTGAAATGCTCAAACCCACAGCTTCCAATTAATTATGAAGATTTAATTTCTTCTCAAAGTTTGTGGTCAGTGAGACAGAGAACAATGGAAACAACCAAATTATTTCCTCATAATCCTTAGATATTCCTCATTTATTTCCTCATAATCCTCATTTATTAGTGGCACAATATACAGATGTATTTTACAAATATTGGTCATATATTAGAATTTATAATTTAAAAGATCAAACAAAAATTGTATACAAATGGACTATGATTTACTTTTGTTTATGATGTTTCAACTTTACAATGGTGCAAAAGTGATATGCATTCAGTAGAACTTCACTCCAAATTTTGAATTTTGATCTTTTCCTGAGGTAGCAATATGTAGCATGATACTCTTGTGATGCTGGGCAGTGGCAGCATGAGGATAAACAATCTACATACTTGAAACCATTCTGTACCCAAACAACCATCCTATTCTTCACTTTCAGTACAGTATTTAGTAAATTACATGACATACTTAACTCTTTATTATAAAACAAGCCTGCATTAGATGATTTTGTTCAATTATAGTTAATATAAGTGTACTGAGCACATTTAAAGTAGGTTTGCCTAAGTTATGATGCTTGGTAGGTTAGGTGTTTTACATGCACTTTCTACTTATGATATTTTCAACTTACAATGGGTTTATCAGAACATAAGCCTATTGGAAATTGAGGAAGAACTCTATATTTAAGGTGTACAACATAATGACTTGATATATATACTCACAGTGTAATGATTACTGTAGTTAAGCTTACTAATAAATCTGCTCACATAGTTATAATTTTTTGTGTGTGATTGAGCACACACAAAAAATTGCTAATTTTTGTACTTTTTTGCAATATTAGCTTAGTTTTTATTTTAAAAATTAAAGAAATATAAAAGAAAAATTTCCCTTCTGTATGATATCATTTTGAATTTTGGAAATAAAAAAGAAATTCTATTAGATTATCTCAGTGCATTCAAACTGAAAAAGTATCAAAGATGAAAGAAAACTGAGACCAAAGCAAGAAAGGGATGACATAGTTCTTTTAATCCAATAATTTCTCCATTAATATTTATTTTAAAACATTGCAAATTTTAGATTAAGATAATTCCATTGGTAATAATGTCTAATAGGAATTTTTAATCCTTTATAATAAAATTTTTATGGAGCTACATAACTCCACAGAAACTAATGAACTAATTATTCTCAACTTGCCCTTTCCCTTCCTCTTCACCTGTGTTTCTAAAGATTTTTTTTTTTTTTAATTTATTTGACAGAGAGAAACACAGCCAGAGAGGGAACACAAGCAGGGGGAGTGAGAGAGGGAGAAGCAGGCCGAGCAGGGAGCCCGATGTGGGGCTCGATCCCGGGTCTCCGGGATCATGACCTGAGCCGAAGGCAGTCGCTTAACCAACTGAGCCACCCAGGCGCCCCTCTCCTTTTCTTTCTTTCTTTTCTTTTCTTTTTTTTTGGAAGTGTTTGAGAAGGATTCTTCTTCAAATATTCAGTAAAATTCACCATGAAAACATCTAGTCCTAGGCTTTTCTTTGGTGGGAGGTTTTTGATCACTGATTCACTTTCTTTACTCATTATTGGTTTACTCAAACATTCTATTTCTTTATGGTTCAATCTTGGTAGGTTGGGTGTTTCTAGAGATTTATCCAGTTCTTCTAATTATCCAATCTATTGGCATGTAATTATTCATAGTAGTCTCTTATGACCCTTGTATGTACTTTCTGTAGGCCTGGGTGAAATGGTTTTGTAGCAGAAGTCTGGAGGGCTGAACCCCTGATCTTGATAGCCTTGGTAAATTTAGCAGCAGTGAAAGCTAAAGCAAATCCCTGAAGTTCAGTGTGGTGGGGTGAACTTGAGAGAATGAGAGAATGATCTTACAATGAACAAGAAAAGAGAACAGGCTGCAATTTACATCAATCTTGGTCTCTCAGCAGAGGGTGGTACAATGGCAGAAAAGGGCAAACAGATGAAGCACTATGAGAAACTTCTACAGAAGCCAGAGGAACTCAGGTACAACACAAATGAAACAATTTTCTCCAAGCCATGTTATTACATAAACCAGATGCCACACTGAAGTGAGGGGGAAAAAGTCCCCAAAGGAGAAACCCTGCAAGACACAGATTATTTAACACAAAGGAAGTTGGCATTCAATCTGGAAAGAATCAATGACCTTGTATCAACAACGACAATACTCTTAATTGTCAAGCTTATTTTATGTCCTTGAAGATGCTGACTTTCTGTTTAATGAAGAGCAGGCAAGCTTGGGACACAACAATCCCCTACTTCCCAATGCTGTCATGAATTTCACAACACTGAGGAAGTCACTCAAGAATAGTATAAATCTTTTGCTTTTAAGTGGAATAGCAAATATTTATCAGGGAACACGGTCTAAAAGTTCAATATAGATCCTTGCCTAGTCATTTTCCCAATCCCATAGCTTACTATCACTAACAGGATTACAGTTTTCAAGAATATTTTTCCTGTGACAAGACATTTAAATTCAAATTTCAGATTAAAATATGGTACATAGTGGCCCAATAAATTAAACAATCTCAAGTAAAAAAATGGTTGATGAAGTCAAAATTTTGTAGAAAGCACACTAGTCATGACTCAGAGGCTCCCAGGTCACATGACGACAGCCCTCTTTAATACAAACAACTTTAGTCCCTTGTCATCACATTTTACAAAATTATGTTTACTTTGGAAAATAATAATAAATGTATATCTGTAGCTTCTACCCGGAGTAAATAAAAGATAAAGATAATGGTTTCATGAAACTATTTCTAGTATTTATATGTTTAGGGAGTTTTGATTCACTGATGAGGCACATGAATTCAATGTAAGGTAAGACCCAAGACATGACTGAGGTAATATTCATAATAACAATCACTTAGGGGCACCCCCCTACTCAGTGGGAAGTCTGCTTCTCCCTCTTCCTCTGCTCTTCCCCCAGCTCGTTCTCTCTCTCTTTCTCTCTCATAAATAAATAAATAAAATCTTTTAAAAAACAGTAACTATCACTTAGAACTTAAAACACACTAGGTACTATTTTAAGTGGTTTATATGTGCAAACTCATTTTATCCTTACAAAGAACCTGTAGGTGGTTATGGCTGTTACCCCCCCCACCCCCTTTTTTAGGTGAGGAAATGTGGCACAGGTTGATTATGTCAGTAGGGGAGCCACACTCTGTCCCAGACATCTGGCCCTGGAGTCTAGGAATCCAATCACAATGCAATGGTGCTCCCCATGCTTTTCAGTTTTTCAAAACTATATCTGTTTGTTGGTTTGATTTTTAATGTAAAAGTACCAAGTAATTTCATGTAAATAATCTTAAATTAAAAATCCATTTTGTGTTGTATTTAATCTGAGTTGCCTATCAGTTGAAAACCATAGGTTTTGATGAAAATTATTATCTTAGTTCTATAATCCTATGCAAGCAGAAAATATACATAGATTTTTAAAAAGGCCTCAAATATTAAGTCCTAGGAACTAATATTCACTTTTGTTTGAAAGTGCTCCAAAACGACTTTTTAAATAACCTTGAAAAAAGTTAGTTATATATACCCCTAGGCATTCATTGAGTATTATCAGCCAGTGATTGATTTCAGCAATTTCATAGCATAAATCCTCAACTAGAGTGATTAAAGGTAGTGAATTTAGGTTAAAGCCTAAAATTGAATCAAGTAGAAGCAGATGAATTCCCATATCTTATCCATATATAAAACTCTTCTTGTATATGAAAAACATTATTCTGAGAAATAATAAGTCACATGTAAATCCACAAAAAAAATACTGTTCTGAATATCTTAGAGATTAAATTATTCAGTAGACTTTAGAGTATATTTGTGCCATCAAAACATTGAAAATTAATATGTATTACTCAAAAAATATACACTTGATAAAACATATTTAGCCATAGAAAATTTTGAGTTCTGAACTCCCTTATTTCCATTAAATATATAAACCATCAAATGCCAAAGATGAAGTATATGCATATTATCTATTTAAAACAACAAGGGTGAAAAGCACATGTCATCCTTACTAAAATCTCTGCAACAAAGAAAATGAATTAATTTTAAACAAATGGGTTTTAATGGATATATAAATCCAGATAATTTCCCTATTGAGATATGCATAATATTTGACTCAAATCTTCTCATCTATTTAACCATTTAGATAATATAACTTATTCAAAAACAAAAAGTAAGAATTCTTTCATCTAGCAAACACACAGTGAGAACACATGGGGCAAGACTGGTAGTCTGGTGGAATTAAGCATTCAAGCAGAAAAAAAGAAACAAAAAATTCCAGGCTTCATGGACTTTGAATTTTAGGTAACAGAGCTGATGTGTGTCTAGGAGTGTAACAGTTATCTTAATGGAAATTTATAAAGGGTACAATGGGACAAAAAGAAAGTGTCGTTAGTAAAGCCGACCCAGAGCAGTAACTCTTCAACATAAGTATCTCAAAATTAGCACAAGTCATTCTGATACAAAATATGTTTTGAAAATCAATCCATAAATACAAAATTCCTGATAGTTAAATTATCCCCAAAGTATGCTAAATTTCCACATGTGTTTTTATTGGTAATCCTATATTACTGTCTCTAATTCTTCATCAAGTCATTACCTTTCTATGGCCATTCAGTAATTCTTCAATACCCTTGTTTGGAGAGATTGAAAAAGACGTCTTTAGTCACTTATTTCATTCATAGTTATCTGAAATTCAATTAGGAGAGAAAACAGTCCAAAAGTCTACCTAGCACTTTGGCAGATATTGTCAGGAAGCAAGTGCTCTTTCAAATATCTCTGACTATCTGGGCGCCTGGGTGGGCTCAGTCGGTTAAAGGTTCTGCTTTCAGCTTAGGTCATGATCTCAGGGTCCTCGGATCACATTGAGGCCCTCATCGGGCTCTCTGCTGGGCGGGGAGTCTGCTTCCTCCTCTCTCTGCCTGCATCTCTGCCTACTTGTGATCTCTCTCTGTCAAATAAATAAATAAAATCTTTTTAAAAAAATATCTCTGACTATCCACCACCACATGTATTGTTCTGGTGTTTCTCACTTATTTGTTTATGTTTTTCTCTGACCGCGAGGAACTTGTTTCCCATTATCTACAATTTATTTATTTGTTCAACCCTAGCATACAAGTAAAGTGATGTTAGCCTTGCTAAACTTTACCTCTGTGAGAAACAAGTATTCAGCATTATTGTTTATTTGCCTTTTGTTTACTTCATTCTATCCATACTAATAGGTGTATGGTGGTCATGATTGAGTATTAAGATCAATTTTTCTAACTTTTCATTTTAGTAGTATTTAAAGCTTTCACAAAAATTTAAAAATTATACAAAAAACTCCAGTGCTTTATTGGAATCACAAAATGTTTATATTTTGCTATATTTGCATTAATTTTTCCTCTTCATGTTTATTTATACATATTACATATATTTATATGATCTATTATCTATGTCATATAAATTTCTCTTTTTTTTCTTTAAAGATTTTATTCATTCCTTTGAGAGAGAGAGACTATAAGGGGGGAAGGAGCAGAGGAAGAGGGACAAGCAGACTCCTACTTAGTGGGGGGCCCAATATGGGCCTCAATCCCAGGACTCTGAGATCATCAACTGAGCTGAAGTCAGATGCCCCCATGTGTATTTCTTTTTCATGAACCATTTGAGAGAAAGTTTGAAATATTATGACTATCTGCCTTTAAGTATAGCAGTATGCATTTTCCAACAACAGTGCTATTCCTTTCATTGTCACAGTACAATTATCAAAATCAGTATTATTATTTAACTCACAGCACATATTAAAATTTTGTCCATAGTCTCAATAAAATCCTTCACAGCTAGGTGCTTTTTTTTCTTTCTTGGTCCACATCAAACCCAAGCTCACATCTTGAATTTAGTTTTGATTCTTTTTAGTCTAGAAGAGTTATTTATATTTTTTTGGTCTCTCTGGACCATGACATTTTATATATTATAGCCCAGTAATTTTGTAAAAGATTTTGGCTTCAATTTCCCGCTGAGCAGGAAGCCTGATGTGGGGCTTCAATAAGCCATCAATTTTGGCTTATTTGATGTTATCTTATGGTGTAAATTCAGGTTTTATGTACCTTTGGAAGAAATACAACAGAAGTGATATAGTCTCCTCACTGCATCATTTCAGGGGACACATTAAGTTCCTATATTCTAATATTGGTGACGTGATTTCAAAGAAAACTTGTAATTTTTCCTTTTGGATTTAACAAATAATGTTTGTCTCTTGTGGATGGTTTACCAGTTATTTCTAATAACCCCTTATTATTTTCAACTCTACCATTACTTTCATATTTGTTAGCTGATACTCTGCTATAATGAAGAGACTGTCCATTATACCTCCCCAAGTATTTACCTATTTTTCACTTGACCTTAGACAAAAGACCAAGAAGCAATTGTCGATTTTATAACTTTTTTCTTATATATTTAAAAATTTAGACATCAATTATTATAGTATAAAACAAATTATAATCCATTACTTTCAAATTTTTTCCTATTTGTCCAAAGGAAGCCCTTTTAAGCTGGCTCCTGTGTTCCTTTTTTATAATTCTCATTTTTCTTTGAGTTCCACTTTATTATTAGTGCAAAAGGTATTTATGGTTTATCTTATCTTTTCCTTTTGAATTTGTCTTTTCTCTAAAAAGCTATGTTCCCTCTAAGTAGAGAATGATATTTAGAAATAAAAATCTGGGTGATATGAGTACTACGTATCAATGGACAAAGCTCAGAATTACGTGTGAATGCATATGTGTGTAAACACATACACATACATGAGGCGCCTGGGTGGCTCAGTTGGTTAAGCAGCTGCTTTCGGCTCAGGTCATGATCCTTGGAGCCCTGGGATCGAGCCCCACATCAGGCTTCCTGCTCAGCGGGAAGCCTCTTTCTCCCTCTCTCAGTCCCTCTGCTTGTGTTCCCTCTCTAGCTATATTTCTCTCTGTCACATAAATAAATAAAATCTTTAAAAAAACCCACATACACATACATTTTTCTATATCTGTATACACACCGATATACATGCAGATGTCAGGTACAACGTGATACATACAATTTCACTCAATCATCCAATACCACTGGGCATATTCTAGGAGAGTGTAATATAATGATGCATGCATGTATATAGTTACATTTATGGTTCTATGTCTTATTAAAAACAATGAATTCATATTCACACCTCCAATTGCCAGCTAATATCACGGAGTGTCTTTTAGTAGTCCACACTTCCATACTTGTAAATTCCTTCCCTACCTGTGAGATATCTAACTCCTATTATCCTCAGTATATTTACTAATTTGCTGAAGACTATAATACACAGAAAAAAAAAAAACAGTTTTAGAATTTCTAACCCGAACCAAAATTGCTAAGCAAAACTATTAGTGAGAAATTAACTTAGTCTTATTTTTGCTAAAATTTACATTAAGAATAAATAGCAAGTGTGCAGTAGATGGATTTTTATAAATGTATACTTTTTAATCCAAGCATACTCCTTTAAGATTCACAACATTTCTATCACCTCAGAAAATTTTCTGCTTTCCCTTTGCCAAGCAACTCTGTCTCTGGAAACAACCATTTTCCTATTTAAGAAATAACATAAGTGGAATCTTACAATACATTCTCCTTTTTGTCCACATCTTTAGGTTCAGCATACCGTCTGAAATGTTCTTGTGTATTAGTAATAGTACTTTGATCCTTCCTACTGCTATGTGATAGCCCATTGTATGCACCTATCACTAATTGGCTTATATCTTTTTATGTCGACAGACATTTGGCTTGTTTCTAGTGTTGAATTACTAGAAGACTGTTATAAACATTCCTATAAGTGCTTTTTATAAACAAATATTTTCATTTTACTTGTTTATATACCCAGCATTCAATTGCCATTACTATGTTAGGTGTATATTTAACTTTAAAAGTAACTTCTAAACTGTTTCCCCAAATTTGTTACATTTTATTTTCTATTAGTAATTTTATTTTTTTTCGAGAGAGAGAGAGAATATATGTAGGGAGAGGGGCAAAGGGAAAGAAAGAGAGAGAGGAAGAATCTTAGGCAGGCTCCACACCCAGCATGGAGCCCAATGCAGGGCTCAATCTCATGAACAGGCGATCTTGACCCTGAAATCATGACCTGAGCCGAAATTAAGAGCCGGATGCTTACCTGAATGAACCACCCAGGTGTCTCTGTTTTCGATTAATAATTTTAAATCTCTATCAAATGTGTAAGAGTTCTATTTACTCCATATTTTCAGAAACACTTTTTAAATTTTATTTACTTGAGAGGAATATCCATTTTTAGGTTTATTTTGCATTTCCTTGATGATTAACGATGATATAAATTTTTTATTTGCTTAACCTCCTTTTGAATGTTGGTTCCAGTCATTTGCAAATTATTTTCAATGTTTTGTTTTATTTATATTATTGAATATTCTGCAGTTAGTCCTTTGCCAGATAGATATTTTCATATATTTTCTCCCCTTCTTATCTTATTATTTTCTAATGGTATTTTTGGTGAGGAAAAATTTTAAATTCGATTAGAACAAACTATCTTTTGTTTCTTTTATGGTATTGTTCTTTTGCCTCTTCTAATAAACAAAAGATTCTTCCTAAGTCAAAAAGAGTTTTGTCCATGTTTTCTCCTCAAAGATTTATGGTTTTAGCTTTTACGTAAAATTAATCACCATCTAAAACCAATGTTTTGTGATAGGATGAGGTAGAAGCCAATGCAACTAACTTTTCCCCACATAAATAGTTATTTATTCCATTACTGTTGGTTGAAAAGACTTTCATTCCCTTATTGAATTGCTTCAGATCTTTTGTTGAAAATAAATTGTATACATGTGATTCTATTTCTGGAATCTCATTTCACTTCCATTGGTCAATTTTTCTTTCTTCGTTCCTTCCCCCCCCTTCTTCCTTCTTTCTTTCCCTCCCTTCCTTTCTCCCACCCTCGTTCCCTCTCTTCTTTCTTTCCCTCCATTCTAATAAAATACTCTTTTAATATTAAGTCATGAAGTCAGATAATATAACTTCTCCAGACTTGTTCTTTTACGCAGATTATTTTTGCTATAAGTTCATATATTACTGTATTTTAAACCATGTCATCAATTGTTAAAAAACAAAAACAAAAAACACTTCTTGCAGTACAACAGGCATTACATTACATTGAATTAGTAGATCATTTTAACCATATTTATTCTTCCAATGTATTATCAGATTACATTTTTCCAACTTTATAAATCTTTAATTTCTCTCAGCAATGGTTTATAGTGTTCTGCATAGACATTTTTAAATTTTAATTTATACATTAATTTTTTTATTCTTTTGCAATTTTTGTAAAAGGAGTTTTTAGAAAGTTTCATTTTCTAAGCTCAACATAAGCCTGATGCTTATGCTCTTAGGGTCTTCTCTTAGAAGAGTGTGTATTTTGCATGTAGATGAAATATAAATAATTTGTGGTCACCTGAGAGACTATAGCAGAGAAAAATAACTATGACTCCTCTTCTTCAATATGGATGAGCTCTGTGAATGTTTGCCTAATGAAACCCTGCAGAAGTGTTACTTTGTATTTTGTTTTTTCTTTTGTTTCCTTTTGTTTTGTTTTGGCATAGATCTTATGAGACCTGCAGTTTTAGTTTCTTCCTCTCAAATACTCCCTCTAAGAGCAAGTATTTTTAATATCAGCAGTAGGGACATTTTCATCAAGACCTTCTTTGTTGTGAGGGGCTTTCTTTTCAATTTTAAGGCATTTTTAATAGTATCTTTTGACTCTTATTAGTTTGCCAAGGATTCATTACAAACTCAGCATTTTAAGTAGTGATTTATCCTATTACAGTTCTGGAGACAAGCAGTCCAAGATCAAAGTGTTGACAGGGCTGGTGCCTTCTAAGGATTTTGAAAGAGAATCTGTTTCATGTCTTTGTCCTAGCTTCTAATGTTTAGCTGGCATACCATGGTCTGCACAGCAAGGAAACAGTCAATGAAACAAAATGGAATGGAAGAAGATATTTACAAATGACACTACAGACAAAGGGCTGATATCCAAGATCTATGAAGAACTAAATGGGCAGAAGACATGAGCAGCCACTTCTCCAAAGAAGACATACAAATGGCTAAGAGACATATGAAAAAATGTTCATCATCATTAGCTATCAGGGAAATTCAAATCAAAACTTCATTGAGATACCACCTTATACCAGTTAACATGGCAAAAATCGACAAGGCAAGAAACAATAAATGTTGGAGAAATTGTGGAGAAAGGGGAACCTTTTTACACTGTTGGTGAGAATGCAAATTGGTATAGCTGCTTTGGAAAACAAAGTATGGAGTTTCCTCAAAAAATTAAAAATAGAGTTATCCTATGATCCAGCAATTGCACTACTGGGTATTTACCCCAAAGATACAGATGTGGCAAAAAGGGCCATATGCACCCCAATGTTCATTGCAGGAATGTCCACAATCACCAAACTATGGAAAGATCCAAGGTGCCCTTAGACAGACAAATGGATAATGAAGATGTGGTCTATATACACAATGGAATATTACTCAGCCATCAGAAAGGATGAATACCCAACTTTGGCATCAACATGGATGGGAGTGGAGGAGATTATGCTAAGTGAAATAAGTCAAACAGAGAAAGACAATTACCATATGGTTTCATTTATTTGTGGAACATAAGGAATAGCATGGAGGATATTAGGAGAAGGAAGGAAAGAATGAAGAGGGAGAAAATGGAATGGGAGACAAACCACAAGAGACTATGGACTTTGGGAAACTAACTGAGGTTTTTAGAGGGGAGAGTGGCGGGGGGATGGGCTGACCCAGTGATGGGTATTAAGGACGGCATGGATTGCATGAAGCACTCAGTGTTACAGGCAAAAAATGAATCATGGAACACTACATCAAAAAATAATGGTGTACTGTATGGTGACTAACGTAACACACCCACACACACACACAGAGTCACCAGAGCTCTGCCTTCATCTTCACATGGTGATGTGCTTCAGTATGTATCTGTGGCTAGATTTTACCTTTTGATAAGGTCACCAGTCATTTTGGGTCGGGGGTACATCTTATACCAATATGACTGCATCTTAACTATTTACATCCTAAATGACCCTACTGCCAAATAAGGTCACATTTGAAGGTACTGGAAATTAGGGCTTTAACATATAAATTTTGGAAGTTCAACTCTTAACATAACCATTAGATGCTCCTTTCCCCTCCAAAATAGTTCTAAGCTCTGACAAATGTCCCCTAGAGGGGCAAAAGCATATTTATTTGAGAACTGCTGCTCTAAGAAGTCTGATTTTTAAAAAATCTGATTAGTCTTGTACTGCCATATCATGAGGAAACCTAAGGTGGGTATTTGGAGAGACACATGGACAAGAGGGGTCAGTCACCTCCAGCTGACAAGACGGGATAATCAATGGCCATTTAAGATATTATGTACTATAGTCCAACGTCTGGTCACTATAAACATGTGAAGAATATATTATTTCCACTCACAAATGTCTTGTCCCATTGGAATTGGCTTAAAATGTAGGCTGTCATTATTTAAATTACAGTGAGATATAGAAGAGGCTACTTGATTATAATTATTTATTTTCAGCATTTGAGTATAACTTTTCTTTATTCAGAGACCCAAAAATTTAAAAGACACATTTTCTGCTCACCCATATTGTCAACATACAAAGCAGAGACAGAGACAAGAATACTGCAATGGACACACATTCAAAAGGATGAAGATAGGAAGAGAGAAACATAGTAAAGGCTGGCGTATAATACTTCTGTGATCTCTACTCTGCTTGCCATAAGTAATGGCTGATGTTTGCAGCTGAGTGACTTCCTCAGCTTGCTTCTAGCCAGACCCAAATATTTCTTTGAAGTATTTCTCTCCACCTTGTGGTAAGAGTTAGGTTATGCCCTTAAGGTTTCATCTAGCTGAGGGGGTCTATGTGCCTTTGCTTTAACTTATTCTATTGTCTTAACACAGGGTTTTAAATCCATGCACCTTTGATCTCACCTCTGAAGCTCAGTTTCACTGGTAATATCCTGGATTTGATCATTGCCTTGAGTCCATTTTGAAAAGCTGTTGCCAGCTGGAGAGTCTGGAAATAACAATCATATGTATCTTCTAACACAGCAGTCCTGAGTTAAAAATACATTTTCTAAAACAGTTTCATCGTTAGCTCATCTACTTCCTCTCCTATTTTATCATGGACTATTAAAACAAGCTATTTGATAATTTCAACAGTTTACCCTGGAATCTTCTTTGCCAAGTCTATGAGGTCATTGTGTATATTTTCTATCTTCCACATTAACACAGGAAAGAGTCTTGCCAGTATTTAGTTAATATATACCATGATTTTAATTTCGCCAGCTTTTAATAACAACCTCCTCACTGTTCTAGATGTCATTAAAACTGCCTCACTGTCCTTGCATCCTCTCCCCAAAATCATCCCACTGCTATATTTGTTATATTTTAGCTATGAGAGCAACTCACTTCTAGATACTGATTTCTGTTTCAATTATCTTTGTGTAACAAACAACTGATATAGAGTCTTATAGCAAAAACCTATTATTATATCTCTTGAATCTGTGTTTTATGGGGTTATCCTGCTGACCTACATGTTAACTGAAGTCACTGATGAATTGATCTTTTATTACTGTGATCTTCACTTTCTACTTCTGGACTGAAATAAATTTTCTTCTGATATAAATATACTTCATCACATTTTTACACTTTCATAAGATAGTATATACATTTATCATTTTTTCAACTTATCTATGTCTTTATATTTATGTGCATTTCTTGAGACTAAATAAAGTTAGGTCTTGGTTTTTATACAGTGGACAAGTTGAAACTCAGCTGAATGTTTTCAATTCATTGACATTCAATTTAATTATGCTTTGGTTGGATTTAAACCACATTTGACTTTTGTTTTCAATCCATCTGCTTTTTGTTTGTTTGTTTTTGGTTGTTTGGTTTCGTTTTTGTGTCTATATATTTTTATTTCTTTTTGATCAAATTCATTTTTGTTATTTTTAAATGTATTAATATTTATTTATATACTTATATAATTATTATAATTTATAATTAATAAATATTTTATTATTCTGTTCATTATAACCTTAACAACTTTTTTTTTATTGTTACTAAATTTTTTTTCCAGTGTTCCAAGATTCATTCCCCATTCCCCACACCCAGTGCTCCACGCTTTAGGTGTCCCCAGTACCCACCACCAGGCTCTCCCATCCCTCCACCCCCCTCCCTCCAAGTCCCTCAGTTTCTTTTTGTGTCCAAAGTTTCTGTTGTTTCATTTCTCTCCCTAGATTACCCTAGTTCCCATTTACTTTCCTTCTCCCACTGTCCTCCAGTTTACCCCTCATGCACCGCAAGTAAGTGAAACCATGCGATATGACTTTCTCTTCTTGGCTTATTTCACTCAGCATAATCTCTTCCAGTCCAGTCCATGTTGCTACAAAAGTTGGATATTCATCTTTTCTGATGGAGGTATAGTATTCCATTGTATCTTAACAACTTTACATTATTTCTTAAATTCTTTCTCTTTGGATTGCCACCTGTATAGTCTACTTACAATTAATTTGTATTATTTCACATAAACTATAAGAATACTACACTAATTTAGTTCCATTTACCCTCTTTGCTGTTGCTGTTGTTGTTGATATTATACTCATTTATAAACCACATAATTCAGTGTTATAAAATCTGCTTTAAGTAGTTGTATATGTTTTAAATTGAGAAGAAAAAGTATATATTTCATATATTTGCCTATTTCTCATTTTTAAGGCCTTCATGTTTCTTTATAAATTCGAGTTTCCATTTGATGTTCTTTCCTTCAGTTCCTTCCTTCATATATCTTCGAGATAACTTACAGTGAGTGAGTAGTATTCTGAGAATGAAGTCTCTCCAGTAATATTTAATTTTATTCTTGAACTATAATCATATTTTGTCCTTATTTTGGTATTTTTCCTTGGATTCCATTCTCTTCCTCTAAATAATGATGCTACTAATTATAGCAGGACATTGACATAGCTGAACTAAAATCCCACTGGTTTGGAAGCAGGGGAAACTTCCTAGTTCTTCATAGTTTCACTGGTTGCCTTCACTGGGAAACTTAGGATTCCTCTCCATGGGTGGAATTCAAGCAGTAACCATAGATTTGTGCAACTTATATGAGATCTTGCTTTTCCTCCATATTTCATTTCCTCCCTTATTGGATCACTTCTACTATTCTGGAAGTCTCAAAGTATGTTCCTACTTTTACACTTGCAGCTTTCTGCTATTCTCCATACAGTGCTGACTGAAGGTGTCCTCAGGTAAAAAGCTGTATAAACACAAGTTTTGTCCAGTCAGGTTTCTTTCTTTTGTGGGCTGACTCTTCTCCAATTTCTGTCTGCCTCTGGTCACCCACTGGGGCCTTCAGAGAGTTGTTTTTATAATTCATTTAGAGTTTACAATTGTCATCTGAGGGATAGCTTGTCTATATGCTGTTGCACTCTTACTGGAAGTCTCTATGATCAATTTTTACATTTTTTGTGTAAGTTCTAAGTCCAGTTTATCCCAGATCTCTGAAAGCTCTGGTAATTGCCAAAATAAAATATTCACTGTGCATTCGGCAGCTCTATGCTTTTCCCATGAACGAACCTCTCACTGCTATTGTCTTCTCAATCTTGTCATACTGTATGCCTTTCACAATTAACAACCTACCTATATTATTTATTGAGCATACCTTATGCCTTCTTGATCCATTAAAACCTCCAATGTAGTTATATCATATTGCTTTTAGCCCTATGAAGGACAGCTATTTTTTCCATACTACTGAAACTTCAGAGTTAGAAGTGGGACTGAATTATCCTTATTATTCACTAGCACACAAAAACATATAATTTTATCTCTTCTTCCTCAATTCCTGGTTAATCCAATTCTTTTCTTCTCTGAGCCTCCTCTTCAAACTCAGTATGTTTGTGCCTCGTCTATTGAGCATGGATGGAGAAAGATCACACAGATTTGAAGACTGATGCCAACATAAATTTATGATCTCTACCTCTTATCAAATTTCAATCTTACCTAAATTTTTACAACTAAAACCTTTTTTTTGGAGAAGAGAGACAGAACCTTAGTCGTCGGCACTGGTACAGTGAGAAATTTATTGGTTCAAGCAGAAAAACATAGGAATGGAAAACCTGTGACTGATCCAGGTATATTCGGCTCTAGAACTCTATCTACCATGTTTGTCTGTTTCTCTTTAGCTCTCCATACTATTTTTCTGCTTCTTTCCATGCTTCTTCAAACTCTTGTCCCTAAGTTAAGTAATTTTCTGCAATAGTTGTGGACCCACATTCCACATTTTGAATGTCAAAGATTGTGAGCAACATTTTCTCAAATTTCTCATTCTAAATCCCAAGAATGGTCTTTGACTCTGGTTTAGGGTAGCAAAGTAGCAACTTCTATAGAACAACATGGTTATAAGGATCACTTTGAAAAGTCAATGTATCATCAGCATGCAGGAAAATGAATAGTCAACTAAATGTGAAACAGTTTACACTTTCCCTGAATTCTCAATCATGTTACTGCTCCCATTACTCATAGAAAATGACCACACTTTTGAGTACCAGCAAGAACAGATGTCATCAGATGATAAAACTCCCAAATTCCTACCAAAATCTCTAAAGTTTTATCAATAGCACAATCCATTTTTTCCATTTGGTTAATTTCTTTTAAAATAATGACAGATATCTCCCTCTTAGATTGTCTATAGCTAATGTTGTTACCGTATTTCTAGATCTTTGTCTCACTATATTCCACTGCCCTCTCTCTCTTAACTATTCTGTTTCCTGTAGGTTAATCTCTACTGTTAGGTTAACATTACCCAATAAGTACACAAAAATTAACATATGTGATTGGATCCTAGAAGGAATGAGATGGTGCACTCAAAATGGAAAGTTGAAGAGATTTTAACATGAGACTATTTACAAGTGTGTGACAGGTATACTAAAACCACAAGGGACAGAGTATGGTCTTTGTGCCATTCATTGTGAAGGGGTTGAGTGAGCTGGTATGGGAACCTGAGAGAAAAACACCATGTGGAGAACACCACCTTAGAGAAGATGTGATGATCACTAAAAGGACACAACCAGCCAGTGGTTATCCATAAAGGGAAGTCAGGAAATAATCATCTTGTGTCCTTCCTTTTTCCTCTTACTTCACACTCAGCAAAACCAAAAGAAGGTAGAAGATATATATGTAGTACGATTTAGCTTCCTAGCCATACAGCAGATCTAGAAGCACAAATGGAAGATGATGTACCTCATGAACCATTCAAAATTTCATAGATAAAAATATATTTTGTCTCTTATTCTTTCCCTTTAGACTTATATCTTCCTTTCCCTTGCCTGTCAAATATTCTCAAGGAGTAATCTAGTCTTGCTATCTCCACATTCTCATTTCGTCACATACCCTCAACCCTAATTCAACACCAATATCAATAACTAAGCTTTTCTTATGAAACTTTTCTTATGAAGGTCTTGAAAGTCTCTCTCAAAATTATTTTTGGGGCTCTATTGACAGCAAATTGTACTGGACTGTCTGACAATATTTGACACTTTCTCAGTATTTTTTCTTAATTGAAACACTCTTCTCTCACTTTTCCTATTGCTTCACACTGTATATTTTCTTCTCCATCCATTCTTCACATTTTAGGCTTCCTCAGTGTCTATTCCAAGCAGTCTTTCCTTGTCATTCTATATATTTCTTCCTTACTCATGCTTTAGTAAACTATAATATCTCCTCTCTTGCCTATTCTTTAGACATACATATTAGGATTATTTAAGGGAGAATTCTACCTTAATAACTTATAGTCTGACAAACTCAGCATGTTTGAAGCTCTGCTGATTTCTCTCTTCATTAAACATGCTTCTTCTACCTCTGTGGCCCAGAGCAATAACTCATTTTATCTACCCTGGGGATATGAGCATAATTCTTTTCTTTTCCTTACTTTATATATCTGGCATCATAAAAGCCTATCTTGTTTGCTTTGTCACCTAAATATCTCCTGAAATTATCCAGTTATCTCAAACCTTGTTTCCATATCTATGCTTTAGACAATAGCTTGATTATTTCAAGCGCCTAAATTTTTCTCTTCTTCCGGTATGTACCCCTTCTACAAGGGAAAAAGAAGTTCTAGCTTACAGTTTAGAGTAACTTTCAAAATGTATGTTTAATTATGTTTTTCCCAGATTAATGACTTCTTATTGGTCCTAATATTCCTTAGATGAAATTTCTGACTTGGATATTGCTTAATACTCCAATCTCATTGCCCTCAGGATATTTCTGACTACACTGAATATCTTTGAGCACTTCAAATTCCCATGCTTTCTTTTGCTTCAGCTCACTGTTTTATTTTATTTTAAATTTCTTCCTGGAACATTCATTGTACTAAGATATGCATAGCAGTTTAGAAATTAACATGTAGTTCTTTCATCTTGAAGGGAAAAGTTTATTTTTCTCCACATGCTACAAAAGAGGTCATTGATACATGTGGATAGATTTGATCAACTTAAAAGCATAGACAGTGAAAAGGTAAAAGAGTTGAATACAGGATTCTGAATAATACTAGAAATTAAAGGTAAGTAATATTCTAGAAGCCAAGGAAGATAAGAATTAAAAAAAAAAAAGTAGTAGTGTAATCATTTTCCAATTTTACAGAGTTCAAATTATTTTGAATACATTGTAAACTAATCCTTCTCTGTAAATTTCAACTTAATTATAATTTTCCCTAATTGTTGAAGTGTCAAGGGTACATTATTTCCTATGGTAATGCAAATCAAAACTGATTAGTATAAAATGTAGGTTATAGTTAAGCATTTCTCCGAATCTGCCAGACCTGTCATCCTATCATTGCACATATTGGATTACCTATGGAAGTATCTCTACAATATTTTGTTGAT
Organism: Spilogale gracilis; assembly: GCA_004023965.1. NCBI lineage: Eukaryota > Metazoa > Chordata > Mammalia > Carnivora > Mephitidae > Spilogale > Spilogale gracilis. The sequence continues at coordinate 19,289 of PITA01008895.1, read as the reverse complement.
TAAATTAAATAGCATGTTCAATATAATATGTTCATGGTATCACATAGTATGTGGTAGTATTTTTTAATTTGGTGTGCTATTTTTTACATAAAATATCATCAAATATAATTACCTATACAAATGTAGTCTATAGGTTATAAATAAAAAAGGTAGGGAATATGAAACTGATAATAACTGCTCTGATTTATTAATGAGAAGTACAATTGAAATCATACAATAAAATAAATATTTGCCCAAGATATTGAATACTGATGAAGTCTAAAAACAGAGAAAGAAATTAATAAAAGAAGCATTCAGAATTAATTCCTTTTATAAAGCATACAAAGAAATATACTTATCCACTACTCAGGTTCCCTTTATTCTTACCGTCTAAATGGCTACAGAATCTAAGTATTTCTATCAGACTAAGGGTAATGATGTAATCGCCAAGAAGTTGAACATAATACTCATTTTCAAACCAAAATGTACTTCAATATTCTGGTTTAAATTTCTATGGAGAACAAATAGAGACAGTTAAAAGAATGTTGTTGTTTTTTTCTATTGTATTGCTATTATGAACTCATTGCTTTACAGTTAGCCCAACCTCTACAAAATAATATTCATATTTCTTTCATTAAATGCATTTAATTGACTTTTCATTAATATACTCAACTGATCTGTAGCTGAATTGAAGAAAGCTTCTAGCCAAAATATTTTGTTCTCTAAGAATGTTTAGTATAGCTATAGATTGACTTGACTAGACCATTTAATTACAGAATCCATAGTTCCCTGTTGTAGTTCAAACCAAGAATGACTGAGATATGGCCTGTGAAGGCTGAAAAACTAATTGCTCCATTATCTGTACTCTAGTCTTTTCCACTCCAGAAGCACTTAAAAATATGTACTTAAATCTGCTTTCTAATTACAAGTTTCCATAACAGAGTGTCCTATCCAGAAAACTGCATTATTACTCTAGCTTTCAACACATTTAAGCATTTTTATTTTGCTGAGTTTTCTTTCTTCTATGTTTACTTTCTTTTGCAAACATGTTTAATAGCTAATTACCATTTCTGCTCAATTGCTACACATTTAGGGACATGTGTCATTAAAGCATCAACAAATAAGACATTTGCTCAAACAATATTTCTATTCTACTTGCACATGGGTAGCCTTATTAAAATAACATTCCTACTTGTCTAAGCACTTGTTTTCCTGAGGAAAAAACAGTAACTTACATCAAAGCCCTGTATTCTTTGTATTAGATATTGGAAACTTTTCTATTTTAGAAGAAAAGGGTAACGACTTAATTTTTACCACCAAGGTATGATAAAAATACAGACTATTGCTTTAACAATGACATATGCAAAACTATTTTCTCTCAGGATTCCTTCATTTAATGAAATTCAATATACAAATAGTTCATTTTATGAATTACACAATCAATGGTTTTGTCTGTTACTAGTAAATATACACTTAAGATTTTAGGTTTATCAATCATACTTTTCTATACAGAAATTCATTAAATTAATATAGCTCTGAGTATCACTAATGTGTAATAGGCACTTTGAGAGTTGTGGTCTTCTTCAGCTACTAGGAAAACACTCTAAATTCTGTGACGGACTACCTCTTTAAGTGCTTTCCTGGCAAGGAGAGTCCTTGTTGAGTCAGCCAGCAGCAATTTTCATTCGTCATCTTCATCTTTTCTTTACTCCAATTGTATTTCATGGATATAACTTTTAGAATTTAAAATTTCTGATTGGGTAAGGTCTACATTATTAGTAGGCACTGATTAAATATATTTTTCCACTCCTTATACTTTTTTTATTGTTATTTTTCTAGATTTTTTTTAAATTTCAAGTTTTTATTCAAATTCTATTTAGCTAACATTGTATTTTGAAATAAAGAGTAATAACTAGAATTTATAAAATAGGGACTCATACACAATTGCATGTAATTCTGGAGGGAAGATGAGTAAGTTAAAAAGTCTAGATATGTGTGTTGAAGGGTATATATGTGCATGATTAATAATTTTGTTTGATACATAGAAAATTTCAACTTTGAGGCATTATTTATTATTATTTATTCCACTCATGGAAACATAAAAAAACTGATACTTTGATACTTAATACATTTTGCACATCAAGATAAATTATTATTACTGAACTCTTTTTGGAAGTGTTGCACATAGAGGGCTTTAGTAAAGGGTGCTCCAGTATGCAATGATTGGCTATGACAACAGACTGGTTAATGACAACAGTGCTCATTGTCAATGACTGATTTGTATAATCTTGTTTTTTTTTTTTTTTAAGATTTTATTTATTTATTTGATAGAGAGAAACACAGCTAGAGAGGCAACAGAAGCAGGGGGAGTGAGAGAGGGAGAAGCAGGCTTCCCTTCAAGTGGGGAGCCCGATGTGGGACTCGATCCCAGGACTTCAGAATCAAAACCTGAGCCGAAGGCGGTTGTTTAACCAACTGAGCCACCCAGGTGCCCCTGTATCATCATATTTTAATTAAAATACAAAATAGTGACATTTAAAGATGTAGAACATGTATTTAGTTCAAATATTGCTTTCTTACATGAAAAGTGTTAGGTTTTCTTTAAAAAAGTCAGTATTTACCTCTATCAGGGAAGGTAAAAACCAGTTTGTATTTATTAAAATATTCTGTTTGTTGCTGAAGAAAGATTCAGTTAATAGTAAACAGAAAACAAAATAAGAATGCCTTTTCTATCTGAAAGAAAGGCATTTTTGGTGTTTATTTGCTAAATTTAGTTCCTAAGGCTAAAACTTGGAAGGAAGCCTAGATTGAATCAAAACTAACCACTAGTTAACTCCAGTGGATGAACACCTCATGGAGAAATGACTGTTGTGTTAAGGAATTTTTTTATCCTTATTTACTTGTTCTTTTTAAAAAAGAAGACGAAGAAGATTCTACAGATTTCAAAAGAGATATATAGCATTAATAACATGTGTGAAACCTATGCTATTTGTGGAGTATCTGTAATTATAACGCTAGAAACTAACATGCATAAAAACACTGGATTATTCAGCTCTCCAGAAGCAATTGTAAAAAGATTTTTCTAATTATTTCAATTGTTCCCATAAGTAGACTATATAATCACAATCTACTTTTTGGATAAATTTCTTTCTCTGGTGTATTCTTTAATAAGTTGTAACTAACAGTGAAATATAACTTCTACAAGAGACAAAGTGTTTGAACTATGGTAAGTTTAGTTTTCAAATTCTAGAGTTTAGAAAAAGATACTAAAATACAAGGAAGAGTCCAGATTTACTTTTTACATATTAGGCTGCACAATAATTTACACATAACAATTAGTTTAGTAAAACGAAAGAAAGACCTGACAATTTTTTTTTGAGATTTTATTTATTTGACAGTGAGAAACACAGCCAGAGAGGGACCACAAGCATTGGGAGTGAGAAAGGGAGAAGCAAGCTTCCCACCAAGCAGGGAGCCCGATGTGGGGCTCGATCCCAGGTCTCCAGGATCATGACCTGAGCTGAAAGCAGTTGCTTAACCAACTGAGCCACCCAGGCACCCCAAGACCTGACAATTTCATGAGAAACTGAATGAATAAGAAAAAAATATTTAAAATATAACACGATAGACCTTACTTTTCATTTTATCCTCACTCTTCACTTTATCATTTGGTAATTATTCCTTACTTTTCATTTTATCATTTGGTTCTATAGGTGGCCTTTCCAATAGAAAAGTAAGAAACTCATCTGTTTCAGTTGATGTATAACCAAAGCTCATTTCACTCTAGTTTCTGCCTAAGGGATAATTGGTTGGGTCACTGTAGGAGCTGATTTTAAAAAATGAAGGACTAATATGTTGTTGGAAGACTGAAATTAGTTTAGATAAGAGACAGAAATGCATTTTAAAGTTAATTATGTTTGCTTTTCCTTTTCCCTTGGTGTTCATTACCTTTAAATGGAACCACACAATGGCAGAAGTAATTACCAGGCTGGTCAATGCAGGTAGCTCCATTCTTGCATGGATGTGAAGCACACAAGTCTGTATTTATTTTATATCTTGAACCTTTGAAAAAAATAATAAAAAGATTTTAAGGTTTTTAAAAAATATATTATTTATTTACTTGACAGAGGGAGAGATCACAAGTAGGCAGAGAAGCAGGCAGAAAGAGAAGAGGAAGCAGCCTCCCTGCTGAGCATAGAGCCACCTGTGGGCCTGGATCCCAGGACCCTGAGATCAGGGCCTGAGCTGAAGGCAGAGGCTTTAACCCACTGAGCCACACAGGCACCCAAGATTTTAAGTTTTAATAAGGCAACCAGGATCCAGGTTATAATTCTTAAATTTGCCCAGATATTTTAATCCATTTGAGGTGATATCTGAGACTAAAGTCCTCAGATAAAAATGCTACATATATTAGTATCAGAATCCATTCATTTCACCTTACTACATACTGCAACAACTTCTCTTGGAATTACTAAGTGCAGACTAATCTCCTCTGAATTGGTAGGCATTCACGGTCTGCTTAGATACGAAATAATTTATCATCTGCATCAGATTCTAGACAGAATAGATGTTTCAAGTTACTGGGATACAAATCAAAAGTTAATCTAAGGAAAATAAAAAAGGAACAAAGAAGAAATACTAGTGAATCGATAGCATCCTGATGTATGTCGCCCAAGGCTAAATGTTTTCACAAGGCACAGTTGTCAAATGCTACTTACCAATAAGCCCAGGGGGGCACAAGCATTTGAATTTATCCATGAACTCTGTAGATGTAGTATTATGGAGGCAGGGTGATGCATCACATTTATTTTTATTAATTTCACAAAGCAGGTCTGTATGAAAAGAAAATAAATCAGAAGGATTCATTAACTATATAGTTTAAACATTTTTTTTTCTTCTTAAAGTAAACTCTATGCCCAAGGTGGGACTCAAACTCACAACCCCAAGATCAAGAGTTGAATGCTCTTCGAAGTGAGTCAGCCGGGGACCCCTTAACATTTTCTTTTAACTGGTTCTGCAGTGCAGATATCCCATGAATGTTCCACTTACAGCTGTGTTTCTAAAGCTGATTTCCATATTCTGTCACTGGGATTGTTTGTTAATTTGCAAAGCATTGAAAACATAGCCTAACGGGATTCTGAACTGATTCTTCACTTTTTTGATAGTTTTTTTTTTTTTTTTGCCAATTTCAAATAAGAACAGAAAAATTGGAATTGGCACAGAACACATGGTATTCACAAATCAAAAGAATGGAAAAATCTTCCTAATTCTCTTAAATGTTTCTCTAAAATGGTGAAATGAATCTGGGCTGGAGGGAAAATTAAGGAAATAGATATCTAAATAGGAAAGAGCATACCTAACTAAATAGAAAAATCTATTTGTATTATTATGATCACTAACAAAATATTAAGTGAAAATATGGGATTAGACTATCAAGTTAACCTGAGGAAAAAATGAAAATTAATAATAATAATATGAGTGAAAAAATACTTTGATTAAACTTTAAAATTATTTTTTGGTAATTTTCTTATGAATCAACTTTGTGAGAAGAAAAATGGCACATTTAAAAATCTTGGGTTGTTCCTTATAGTTGGGGATATGCCAACATTCACTTCTTCAAAAGGCCTTGTTTTTTGCTCTGTGTCATATAATTTTAAGAAATATATCGAGTTTTTATTGATGATAAATAGTACACTAAGTTTTAATAAGTGGCCACAGTATCTGGAAATGATCATTCTTAAGGTTAACCACATAAAACCAGTTTCTCAGATTTAATGGGAAAAAAAATAGTTGTTTCATTATGGTTTTCAAAAAAATATGACTTTCTTATAACTTAAAAATTATGCAGTGCTTTATTTTTGAATCAATCATTCACACAGAGGTAGAATTAGGAACAGTTTTGGGAAAATAGATTTTGGACTACATTTTGGCTTATAAGGATGGCAGTTTGATAGTATTTGCTTGCATATAAAGTATTGACAGTCTCACTACTTTTTCCAGTCCTGGAAAACAAAGGTCTACTATTAGTGTGTCCTCCTAATGTAAAAAACCATAAATATTTAAAACATAAACAGCTCTTTATTCAAATGAATGATATATATTGACAAGGGCTATTGTAAGAGTTACCATAGTAACAGAATAAAATATGATATAAAAATAAATATTAAAAGTTTTAAATATGAGTGTGATGGGAGTGGGGTGTCTGGGAGGCTCCATCAGTTAAGCACCAGACTCTTGGTTTTGGCTCAGGTTGTGATCTTAGGGTTATGAGATCCAGCCCACAGCAGCCACCTCTGAGTCTGCCTAAGATTCTCTCTTCCTCTCCCTCTGTCCCTCCCCCACCCACATGTGTGCATTCTCTCTCTCAAATAAATCCCAAAAAATCCATAAATGTAAGTGTAATGAACTTAGAGTTGATAAATCTAAAAAAAAAAACAACAGTTTATTTACAAAAGCAATATATCCATTCAGCCCTAAATATATCTGTTTCTGTGATTATGTGAAGATGTACTAAAATAATCGAAGCAGATATTACATATTCAAATGTTCTCTTGGAAAAAAAATAATATGCATATCTACTAGATGAATTGTATCTTCTAAAAATAAGGAGTCATTTCCACCTCAAATTAACCTTCAGGTATCAGAGTTTTGGTTAGCAAGTGTGCCTACCTTGAAATCCATTCTGACACAGGCAGCTAAAGGTGCGGTAGAGATCAACGCAAGTACCTCCATTTGCACAGACATCACTTAGGCAGTCATCTACCTCAATCTCACAGTTATTATTTAGAAACAAGCAAAAGATTCACTTCATTATAAATGTGTCACTGATACAACTTGCAACTAAGTCTAAGATTATGTTCAGTGTATATGAGATTTTTGACTTGTCTGCAAAACTTCAACACATTGCCTAATGCTATCAACTAGGTATTTACTCTTTCTGCTTTTATTTTGATGTGACTACAACTGTGGCTTTATTCTCATTTCAGTGTCCCTAGGCGAATTCAAAATTTACATTATTTCCTTAAAATTAAACACATACATAACTGTTTTTATATGATTATATAATGTTAACCAAACTGACTTTCTATGATGCCTTTCCTTCAAAAACAGTCCACTATATATATTTAAATCCTTTCTGCAGTTCTTTAAAAACAAAACAAAAAACGTTAACTAAAACCTTCTCAGCTCCCTGTTTCTTTAAGTTAACTTTTGGCTTGCAGATTGGCCCCTGTACATGGAGGGCAAGGAAAGACAGAACAAAAGGTCCAGCACTCCAGATGGGCGGGTAGTAAATTTAATAATAAGGGAACTTTCCTACAAGGCCTGTCTTGGGCTGCCACAAAACCAGATTTCTACATTTATCCGCCAGAATCTTAACTTTATTCATAGTCTATAACTTGGTTCGTTATGTATTCAATCCCAATAATCTCAACATCTTCCTCTTTCAAGGTTATATCCTTATAACAGCTCCCAGTATGACAGTCGTGGGAAACATGTATATTCTAAGGACAGAGGCAGGGGTAAGGAGCCTCCAAATGCCCACATAAAACATGGTCTCCTTCAGCAATTACTATAAACTAAATTTATTTTTATATTCCCAAATTACTTTAGGTAATTTCTAAGTAAAAAAAAGGCTTTTGGCAAAATTATTTAAGGAAAGAACACATAGTGGAATTTGTCTTTTTTTTTTTTTTTAAGATTTTATTTATCTGACAGAAACATAGCGAGAGAGGGAACACAAGCAGAGGGAGTGAGAGAGGGAGAAGCAAACTTCCCGCTGAGCAGGGAGCCCGATGCGGGGCTCAATCCAGGGCCTCAATCCTGGGACTCGACTCTGGGACTCAATCCTGGGACTCCATCCCAGGACTCCCGGATCATGACCTGAGCAGAAGGCTTACCCCTGGAATGCGTAGTCTCATATTTCCTTGCACTATTCATCCTCTGGACTCCTTTTTGTATATAGATAATCAACTACTTAATAATTCTTTAATAAAAGTTAGAAACCATCTCTCATAATAAAAGGGGAAAATGCAAGTTATATCTTTCTCAGTCTCGGGTACCCCAAAAATGTGGATATGCAATGAAAAGCTGGCTAATATATTATGGACCAACCACAGAATTTGAAAGTAAGCTGGTAAAGACAAGAAACGGATGGAGAACTTATTTGTTTTGCAGGTGGCAACATCAGGACCATACCAGTTTTCCGGGACCCTACTGATAACACCACTTCAGTGTTATCTAGTGTCACTGCCATCCATCCCTACTGACATTATAATAATATATGGTGTTTCCTTATCTGCTGACTAGACTCCATCATTTATGCCAGTTTTCCACATCTGGTTCTAGAAGCTCCTACAGGTAGAACATGTAATGTTCTTTAATAAATTCTAAAATAATTTTCTTGCTAAACCACACTGAGTATATTTCTAATATTCACAGTGAATAACTCCATTACTGGTATGCACAAAAATTTGTTTTTGCCATTATTATTAAATATTTATGTTTCAATTTTACAGATAAAGCAATCAGGGGAAAAAACTAAAAAGAGTTTTCAGATATCTGTAGTAAATATCATGAATGTTAACAAATCATTAATTCTAACCTACATTTCATGTCTTCTATTTTCAGGGACAAAGAAGGTCACAGCCACCAGCCTTTGAAGTTAGGGATATTGGTTTATACATCCTTTTGCTGTCTTTGCCTGGTTTTTGCATTCTGGGTAATAGTGACCTCACTGAATTTCTTAGAAAGTTTTCAACATTCTTCTCCTTATAGAAAGAATTGTAGAGGGGACATAGAGAAAAGGGAATTCTTGTGTACTGTTGGTGGGACTGTAAATTGGTACAACATTGCAGGAAAAAGTATGGGGTTTCCTCAAAAATTAAAAAAAAATATTTAAGTAATTCTACTACTAATTTTTACTCCCCCCCAAATGAAAATACTAACTCTAAAAGATACATGCTCTTATGTTTATTGGAACATTACTTATAATACTCAAGATATGGAAGCAATTGAAGTGTCCATTGATTAATGAGTGAATACAGATGTAATATCTATCTATTTATCTATCTATCTATCTATCTATCTATCTATCTATCTATCTATCTATATATCTATCCATCCATCATCTACAATGAAATATTACTCAGCCATAACATATGATGAGATATTGTCATTCGGAACTACATGAATGGACCTACAGTGTATTATGTTAAAGGACGTAAGTCAGACAGAAAAAAAATACTATTTATTTTATAAAATATCATGTATATGTGGAATTAAAACAAACAAATGAACAAAAAGCAAAAACAAGAAACAGACTCAGAAATACAGAGAAAAAGTGGTATTTTCCAGAGGAGAGGGAGACAGGGAATGAAATAAGTAAAGGGGATTAAAAGGTACAAACTTCCAGTTATAAAATAGTCACAAGGATGAAAAGTACAGTGTAGGGAACATAGTCAATAATACTGTAATAATTTTGAATGGTGACAGATGGTAACTATACTTATCATGGCAAACATTGCGCAAATGTATAGAACTGTCAAATCCCTATGTTGTACACCTGAAACTAATATAACACTATGTCAACTATAATTCAATAATAAATATTAAAAAAAGAAAGAGTTGTGCATAGTAGACATTATTAATTGCTTAAGTATCTGACAGAATTCACTGGTGTAACCATCCAACCACTGTTTTTCTTCAGGGTAATTATTCAAATAAAACTCAATTTTATTACTTGTTATTTGTTCATTTTTAAAAATTTCTAATTAAGCTTTGTGTTTTTGTACCTTTCTAGGAATTTTAATAGTCCCTCTATGTTTTCTAATTTGTTGGCATGAAATTGTTCATAATAATTCCTATGACCTTTTAAAATTTCTGTAGTATTATAATGATGTCCCCTCTTCTATTCCTGGTATTGATAAAGTGTGTGTGTCTCTCTCTCTTTTCTTAGTTAAATTAAAGATGTACCAATTTGTAATCTTTAAAAAAAAAACAAAACAGATTTTTGTGTAGTTGACTCCTATTTTCTTTTCTTCTTTTAATGATTTTATTTATTTGACAGAGAGAGAGATCACAAGTAGGCAGAGAAGCAAGCTGAGAGAGAGGAGGAAGTAGGCTCTCTATCCCAGGACCCCGAGATCATGACCTGAGCCGAAGGCAGAGGCTTTAACCCACTGAGCCACCCAGGCACCCAACTCCTATGTTCTGTTTTCTATATTATTGATTTCTAATTTAATCTTTGTTGTTGTCCTCTTTAGTTTACTTTGGATTTAATTAGCTTTTCTTTTTCAAGCTTGTTGAGGTGCAAGTTTAGATTACTGACTTTAAGCACTTTTTTCTAATATAAGCATTGAAAGTCATCAATTTATATCTAAGCACTTCTTTAACATTCATTTTGATTTTCTGTATACATTTCCATTCCATTCAAAAAATTTTTCAAATATCTCTTGTCATATTTCTTTGTATTATTTATATGTAGTTTAATTTCCCAAATATCTTTCTGGGGTTGAGTTTTAATTAATTCTATTTTGGTCCTTTCTAACCTAATACATTGTCTATGTGGAGAATGTTCTATGTGTGTTTAAAAAAATATATGTAGTCTGTCATTCTGCTGTAGCTAGTGGACTTTTCTATAAATGCCAGTTGGACCTGTTGGCTGATGTTAACTCTTCCATATATTAACTGATTTTTCATCTAGTTCTTCTATCATTGTGATGAATTTATTGTGATCTCCAATTACACTTGTTCATTAATGTATTTCTCTTTTTAATGTTTCATTTTTTTGATTATTGCATATTGGATTTTTGCTGACAGATGTGTATATATTTATAGTTGTTGTATCTTTCTGATGTATTGATCATTTTGGCATCATGAAATTTTGCTATTTGTCTTTTGTAATATTTCTCATCTTAAAGTCTATTCTGTCCAATATTAAGAAAGCCCCTCCAGCTCTCTTATGTTTACTATTCACATGGAGTCTTTTAAACATCATCTAAGTTTTAGTCTATTTGAGTCTTTGAATATGAGCACATAATTTAATGTTGCTTTTTTTATCCAGTCTGACACTTAGTCTTGTGATTAGAGTGGGCTCCAATGTTAATTTAACAGACAAAATCTTCATAGCAGCTGTTATAATTATGTCCAAAGAATTACAAAAAAACCTGTATTTAAAAATTAAATTAAAATATGATGAAAAGTACACAAGTATGAAATTCCAATAGAGAAAAACTATAAAATAAATAGTTAAAAATAAATTCTATACTGGAAAATTCAAATAACTGAAATGAAAAGTTTTCTAATTGGGCTTAAGAGCAGATTTTAGATGGCTAAAGAAAGTCTCAGAATTCTAAGACAGATCAATAGAAATTACATATGCTAGCCAATTCACTAGAACCAACTGAAACACTAAATAATCCTATAAAAGTTAACTTTGTTACCAAATCATTGGCCTTTGTTGCATAACATGAAGTTGGGTTTTAACCATATTTCTAGGTCCCCACTTCTATATCTATTAACATATATTGCTTTCTCCATCTACCCTATTGAATTTTCTGAAGGACTATTTCTCCTGTTTTTCCCTTCTGTGCCCTTTGTTTTTTTTTTTTTAAAGATTTTATTTATTTGACAGAGAGAAACACAGCGAGAGAGGGAACACAAGCAGGGGGAGTGAGAGAGGGAGAAGCAGGCTTCCCGCCGAGCAGGGAGCCCAATGTGGGGCTCCATCCTGGGTCTCCGGGATCATGACCTGAGCTGAAGGCAGAGGCTCAACCATTGAGCCACCCATGTGTCCCATGTGCCCTTTGATTTTAAGGCTTTTCATATACTCCTATTAACATGTTCCTTACATCCTTAAGTCTGATTCTCACTTTGATTCAATTCCTAGTTCCTGTTTCAGACCTAACTCTGGTTATATCATTATCTCAAATTAAACACCTCAAGACACTAAATCTTTCTCCAATTAATCTCCAATTAAATCTCTAATTAAAATGTTATCAGTGATAAAATAATTCATATCTTTGGCAATAGTTTACTGAATTCTCCTTAGGATTCCTTTTGGATTAATTATTCTATGTCTGCTAATTAGGAAATGGATGTATTTTGGTAAATATAAGACATACTAGTAAATTTTATTTGCAGAGAAATCTTCTCTATGTGCAAACCTATTTACCACAATTGTTCTGCATGTTATTGTCATGTTTTGTGTTATAGCCTTTAGCAGCAGTCATATCTATGATTTAAAACAGTTTAGCAAAGTAATAGGAGCAGAAGTCTTATTTAAGGACAAATGAGACATGAATTGTTATTTAGGAGCTATATGTACGAATAAAAGATCTACATCTAGTTTCATTACTTCAAAATCTCAGAACATCAAGGATAAAAAGAAAACTTGAAATGTTTCTCGAAAAATATTACTTGGAGTAACAAAATAATAAAACACTCCTCTCTCTCAAACATCCTCAAGAAGTTACTTTAAGATGTGCTTCTTTATGGATGGGATGCCTGGGTGGCTTATTCAGTTAAGCATCCCTCCCTTGATTTAGCTCAGGTTATCCATGATCTCAGGGTAGTGGGATCCAGCTATGCTGGGCTGCGCACTCAGTGAGGAGTCTCCTTCTCTCCTTCCTTTCCCTCTGCTCCTCTACATGTTCTTTTGCTTTCTCTCTCCTCTCCTTCTTTCTCTCAAATAAATAAATTGTAAAAAGAAAACAAAAATATGTGCTCCTAGGGGAAAAAGAGAAATGGTATATGAAAATGTTCATTTAATTCAGGAATACCGTGACAAGTTATCCTGTGATAATAGCTGGGGAAAATCACTGTCTAAATTAGTGAATGCTGAAGAAACTCTTTCTTCAAGTATACTTTTGTGGATCCACTCTACATATTAAGTGGACATAAAGCTGTATATCACATGTAAAACTTAAATAAGAAGAAACTAACTCTTCTTTAAATACAAATAAAGAAGTCAATGAGATATCAGAGTGGAAATTTAAAAGTGTATAAAGAATGTGATGGTCTAAATCAAATAAATTTGACCTGAGCAGAACAAATGATTCAGTGTAAAATAAAATAAACTATTAGATGTCAAAGCTAGAAATACTGTCCTTCAAATGGCCTTGGACTGCAACATAAGGAACTTCAGATAACAAATGTAATTCTAGCACCATTTCATCAGTGGAGAATGTTTACATATGCATAATAATACAAATGTGATTTGTTTTCAACTATTAAACTTAACTTTTAAATAAAACACAGCTGACAACTATAACGTATTCAAACAATGATGATGTAAACACAAAAAGAAGTGATGGAATTTGGTAGGTGAAAAGGGTTAAGTGGGAAAGAGAAGAGTAAGGGCACCAATATCCTAAGTTCTAATAAAAGTCAAGGTGGGGCATCTGAATTTGACTAGAAATATAAGTTTAGGGGTGCCTGGGGGGCTCAGCTGGTTAAGCGACTGCCTTTGGCTCAGGTCATGATCCTGGAGACCCGGGATCGAGTCCCACATCAGGCTCCCTGCTCGGCGGGAAGCCTGCTTCTCCCTCTCTCACTCCCCCTGCTTGTGTTCCCTCTCTGGCTGTGTTTCCCTCTGTCAAATAAATAAATAAAATATTTAAAAAAAAAGAAATATAAGTTTAAACTTATTAACATTGTGACCATAAGAACTAAAAATAGTATCTATTGAGAAAAAGTTGGAGAGAAAAGGTGGTTCAGAGAATGAGAAGATTCATCTTTCATAATGGAGAATTAATAACTAACATATAATATATTCACAAAATTCAAAAGAGCAAATAAATTTTTGGATGAGAAAATAAGGTATAATAGAATAAAATAAGGGACTATTTAAAAAAATCTTGTCTCTATTTAGCAGACTTGAAAGTAGAGAACTGTTGTTCTTTATTGGAAGATGTTTTGATTTTTGTTTAAGATGTTCAATGCTCAATTTGTTTTTTGTTTATAAAAATTGTAACAATTTCAATAACATTTTGTGAAAATATCTCCTCTCTCATGAAATACTTGAATTTAAATAGATCCATATATGAAAGGTTAGTATGAAGTTTATACAAATGACTAGTTCTGTGACTATCATTAGGTAAGTTCAGATATATAGTTCTTACTTTTATAATCAATACAACACAGAAGTTAAACCTCAATTTTCTATTGTGCTATATATAAAGTCTTCAGTGTTATTTTCAGCCATGATTCATATAACATGATTCTGTGAATTATTCATTTATGGTTTTGTAGCTAATTCTAAAAAAAAAATTACTATATTTTGCAGTGAATTTATAATCAGTACCTCTACTTGAATATTTTAATAAGATAATAGTGGCTTTCTACAAAAATAAAGAACCATATAGCAGAAATATGGATTTAACAAGAGAAAAATAAATACAAAGAAAAATAGAGTCCTTCAGGAAAAGTTAAAAGCTGATGAATTGTGAAATATCCTTATCAATCTCTTACAAATTTGAGATCTATATATCTATAGACATAGATCTCTGTAATACCAAACGGTTTGAGAATCTGAAGGTGGCATTTCCAGTCAACTCAGTTACAGATACAATAGCGTATATGCCAAAATAGAGCATGATTTCCATTTTATGAAAAAAAGAAAATATTGCTTCCTTTAACTGTGAAAAAATGTTTTATTGAATTTCTGTGCATCTCTCTCTTGCTATGATTTTTGGAAACAAGGGATTTTTCAGAGAAAAGCTTGAAGTAATATTCTCTAAAATTACCTATTTTAGTGTATGGTTTATGTTTCTCCAGATGAAACCAGCTGGGTCACAATGACACAGTGTTTACTATCTTTACATCTACTTACTTCTGTAATCCTGTAACAACCTTAGAAGGCAGGTACTGTTCTTATCTCTATTTTAAAGGTTTGGGATTGTGGGATTTAGATAAATAGAGGTTATATAAACGTGCTTATGTCTCTCATTTGCTAAGTGACAGCTGTTATTCAAATCCAAGCGATCTGCTGTCAGATTTCTTATTTTTATATTTTATTCATTTTAATGGGATTTCTCATTCTGTAGAATCACCCCATATACTTCTGGTTATTTGTGCCAATAGACTAAATCATTTGATTACCAAAAGACATGTGGCTTTCCCTTATCTCCTGTTCTGGATCTTTCCACCAAAATATTGCCTATTGTAATGTCATCTGTCCAAGATTTTGAGTCCCTAAAATGTGAAGGAGCCTTTTCAAAGTTCACTGTAATAACGCTGAGGCAGGAGTTTCAAAGCAAATCAGTGCAGGTTCCCTGTAATCATACCTCTAATCCATTTAGCTATCTGCCCAGTCATTTGTGTGTGACAGCAAATGAAGTAGAATATAGAAACTTAATGCTGTGGTTTTATAAAATGAATTTAAGAATATGGCTAAAAATGCCATATGTGGTCCACTAACTTGATCCTAGTATTTCTAGCACACAGTACAGAAGAAAACCTGGCCAGTTACATCATTAGCAGTGCTCATTATATAACAATGTATTGTTGATTGAAGAAGAATAATTGCTCTTGATCCTAAGGCCAGAAAGAAATGTCATGAGAGGGTCCTTCTAGAGAGGATGTTGGTGACTTTTCTAAGACATCCTTGCAGGTGACATAAGATGAGTTTCCTATAACTGTTTATTAAAGTTTATATCAACATAATCTAGTTTTTATGCACACTAAAGTTCAAGCAAGTAAACATTATTCCATAGGAATTTAGTACCTATTTCTCCTTAACTATATTTAGAAATGGATTATGGGATACTAAGGCACAGGTAAATTTAGATCTTCCCTAAAAGGTGTTTTTTTCTCCAGTCCAATTTTTGATAAATGTTGACTAGAAATAAGTTTTAGATTATATTAATATACACTGGGGTAGCTGGTATGTTGCTTTCACTATAAAATCAAAACTCCACGCTTCAGCAAATAACAGAGTTTGCATAAGTATTTTTGTGGAAACTGAAAAGCTATTGTCAAAGAAAAAGTTTCACCCAAGTTAAACAAGCAAGAAAAACTTGATTCAAGGCTATTGTAATTGAGAAAAGAGGTCTCAACTCAGCCTGAACTTGGCTACACTGTCACAAAGGATGAGAGCATTTTTAAGAGCTATGACCTATGATCATAACCTAAATGTGTTTGCTAATTGGTCTTTTTCAAGAAAGAAAAGAAAGAAAAGAAAGACAGAAGAAAGAAAGACAGGACAGGAGGCAGTTTGGATGAACTGCTCTAAGAAAAGGGAGAAAAGGGACCTCTCTGGTGAAGCCATTTGGGTTCTGTAGAGGAGTGGAGTGAGAAGAAAGTCAAGAAGGCAAGAAGAAGATTTTCTACACTTTGGTCAAACTACAAGAAACCTGAAGTCTGTCTTGGCCTTATTAGTCTCATGCTTGAGACTGATAAGGCACTGTGTAAGAATTCCTACAACCCTAGAGTTCCCAAAGAGTAGAGGAAATAACAAAATAGTAATTTATATTCTTTTTCTTAACCTGACATTCTTCTCACATTCTGGTGAAGTCTGAGAAACGTGGTTCTGTCTCATTTCCACGCTTAGTGAACAAGAACGTCACATTCTCCGTCAGGTTATGATTTCTAATTATGCCTCTGAGCTGTTTGATCCCAGTTATCTCTAATCAAACCAAATGCTATACTGCTATCAGCCTATATTACTAAAAATAAATTCCATCCCACCCCTCATGCATATTTTGAAACTCATCATTAATGAAGTCCTAATTGATGAGGACAGGGGGTTTATCATCTCAGAACACCCCAAGTATTGGACAGGAGACCTAGCACTAAGGCGGCGGTGGGGCACTTCTCCTTCTTCTTCTTCTTCTTCTTCTTCTTCTTCTTCTTCTTCTTCTTCTTCTTCTTCTTCTTTCAAATTTGACACTTTACTTTTAAAATTCATGCAAATCTTGGGGCACCTGGGTGGCTCAGTTGGTGGGGCAACTGCCTTCGGCTTGTGTCATGATCCTGGAGACCCAGGATTGAGCCCCACATCGGGCTCCCTGCACGGCGGGAAACCTGCTTCTCCCTCTCTCATTCCCTCTGCTTGTGTTCCCTCTCTGGCTGTGTTTCTGTCTGCCAAATAAACAAAATCCTTAAAATAAATAAATAAATAAATAAATAAATAAATAAATAAATAAATAAATAAAATTTATGCAAATCTTAAACTTTACAGTCACGTTTAATCCTGATTAAGATACAGACTATTCTATAGCACAGTACATATAAATTTGTATGGAAACTTGACATGATGATGCTTCAGTTAGTCTTGTGACTTTAACAAAGCCTTACATACATCCCCTAGGGTATAGTGCTCTAACCCCTAGAGTTTAAGTACAGGCTTAGAGAATAAAGTAAAAAGCTCCCAGTGTAGTCTCTACAGAAACATCAAAACCTCGAATTGGCCTACCTTCTAGGTATTATCTCTCTTATCCTGTCCTTTTTCTCATGCATCCTCCTCCAAGCAATACCAACAACTTTTAAAATGCCTGCAATTTTGCCTGGTTCCTTTTTAAAACTTTGACGAAAAGTCATCTCAGGGAGCCTCTGCCTATTTTTTGCAGGTACAAGCCATTTCCACCTTCTATATTATTTACACCTTCCTCTGTAGGCAGTTGCTTATGCGTCTGTCTCCTCCTTAAAAATGTAGCTTTACAAAAGGATAAAAAGTTATTTTATATATATATATTCTCCATTCTGGCATCTCCGGCACTTGAAATAGCTACGGACACATACTGGTGCTCAAAAAATATTTAAGTGAATGAAAAATTGAATGCTCATAAATGGCAATGGTAGGGTATCTCTAAAGGAGAGATAATCATTTCCAATCCTGTTTAGGACAATTCATTAACAAAACACTAAAATTCCAAGTGATATAATGAATATCATAAAGTTTGTCAGAAATAAAATTTATGATTGACTCTTTTCAATTTCTGATTATGTTCTACATGGTTTGACAACAATAAGCCACATTTAAGGTGTGTATGTATATGACTTTAGAGCTTTGTTGCCAGAATGTAGACAGAATTCAAATGAGATTTCTAATTTGATTCAGTGAGCAGTAATAAAGTCTCCATTTATTCAGCAAATAAATTATTAAGCATAACCAGTCTGAATACATTCAATAAAATAGTATCTGTAGATCCTTCTCATTTGTGAGTTTTAGGATATACAAGTTGAATAAGCAAGAATTCTGTATCTTATTTTAAGATAAATTTTAGATGTTAATTTCTAAATAATCTTAATTTTCTTTTCTCATGTATTTCCAGGTCTGTATTTCAATTCTGGCTAAAACACTCCTGGACTCAAATTAGTTTTCCTTTTCTATGTTTAGCTAGCTCTTTTTTTCTGTTTCTTAAAATTTTCTTCAGTCCAGTTTCTTCATTTGTTTCTTCCATGTGGGCTAAATCAGACTGTGATAGGTTTCTCTTCACAGAAAGCATAAAGTAGGAATGATCCAGTGACCAGAAAGCAATACTAAAAATCAGATTCCTGTTTCATACATAGTATATATATATATATATATGATATATATATGATCAAGGAAATATATATATCATATATATTTTCTGTGACTGGAAGTTCTGGGACTTCATCAAAATAAAAAGCTTCTATACAACAAAGGAAACAGTCAACAAAACAAAGAGGAAACCCACAGAATGGGAGAAGATATTTGCAAATGACACTACAGACAAAAGGCTGGTATCCAAGATCTATAAAGAACTACTCAAACTCAACACCCAAAAAGAAGTTGAACACATCAAAATATCAAGGAAATATATATATATATATGTATATATATATATATATGATCAAGAAAAAATTTAGAATAAGGACTTAATTCATTTATTTCAAAAAATAACTTTTCTGAAATTATACAAAAATGACTTTTAATCCTCAGAAAAACTTATTGCTGGTAGCATTATTAATCTAGTCATTAATTATTACTCTAGAGGCTGAAACTTCTGTTTATTCTACTGAATATTTTTGATTAATATCAAATTTCTTTTTATTTGTATTTGGCTTTGTGTATGATTAATAATTTTTCTAAAAAACTACATTTATATAGAAAGGGAAATCAGAGAATCAATTCCATTGACTATAGCACCAAAAACTATAAGATACTTAGGAATAAACCTAACCAAAGAAGTCAAGGATCTGTACTCGAAGAACTACAGAACACTCATGAAAGAAATTGAAGAAGACACAAAAAGATGGAAGAGCATTCCATGCTCATGGATCGGAAGAATAAACATTGTCAAAATGTCTATACTGCCCAGAGCAATCTACACTTTCAATGCCATTCC
>PITA01008894.1:48336-81474 GCA_004023965.1 Spilogale gracilis | reverse complement strand
TTTTTTTTTTTTTTTTTTTTTTTTTTTTTTTAAGATTTTATTTATTTGACAGAGAGAAACACAGCCAGAGAGGGAACACAAGCAGGGGGAGTGAGAGAGGGAGAAGCAGGCTTCCCGCCGAGCAGGGAGCCCGATGTGGGACTCGATCCCAGGTCTCCGGGATCATGACCTGAGTTGAAGGCAGTTGCTTAACCAACTGAGCCACCCAGGCGCCCCAGGGGTAGAACTTCTGATAATGGGTGTGTTAAGAGGGAAATAGTAAGATTGTTTCCCCAACAGGAATAAAGAACTTGGTTTTAGAAAACAGGAGGTAAGGATGTAAAGCCATAGAAGAGGGAAATGATGCCACCCTAATCATTGTCACTCAGAAGAGGTGTAATATTTGCCAACGCTTCCTTGGTGCTAGCTCTGAGTCAACCAAAGGAGGTAGCTTCTATTGTCATCCCCATCTGGGAAATGAAGAAATAGACCCAGAAAAAGTAAGATCGCACACGGTCAGAATGCTAGAAAGAGGCAGATCCAAGCCTTGCCTCTGCCTGACCAACTCTGGAGCCTGTTCTCTTAATCAGAGTATATCCTAGGTCTGGAAGGAAGTCCCTCAAGCACTACTGCAGCCTGGTTCAGTGGGAAGAGATCAGCAAGGGGCTGCTACTATATTTTAAGCTCTTGTCACCTCAGAGCCATAGACTTTTGAATTCAGTAATAATACCTACCGTTTGAGTACTTACTATGGACCACATACTGAGATTAAGTATATTAAGTCTATCAAGTATTCATTACCTCACTTAGTCCTCATGATAACCCTGTTTTACAGGTGAAGAAACTAAGGTTCCAGGAGGCAAACTAACTTGATTAAGGTCATACAATTAATAAGGGGTAGAGCCAGGATTCACACTGATCTCAGACTGAGATGTAAAGATCATGCTCTTGCCACTGTGCTATAACTCAGTCTTAAAGGTTTTTGTAGCTTAGGAGGCCTTAGCAAACACTGAATTTGTAATTGGGAAGACTGAGACCTGGAGAGCAGAAGGAACTTAGTCCAGGTTGCGGAGCAGATAATAAGGGTGAGACCAGGGCATGTCTATCCTGACATCCAGGGAATCTCCCGATTATGACTGCCGAACTCTGCGTAGTACAGATAGATCATCTGCTGTGTTTCTTTCGGTATTAGACTCTGACATCTCTGACATCGCTGGACTCTCTCAGGAATCGCTCACAGATAGCTCCAGGCACCTGACCCAAAAGGGTGCGCTCAGTGAGGCCATTGTTGAGAGGCTGATCCGATCTATCCAGGAGGTTTTTGATGGTGAGCTACAGGTATGCACAAGCAATCATATGGAGCCATCCAACTTATTCCTCTATTTTAACAAACATTTATGATTTCTTTATCATACAAATAATTGATGTTACAGACTATAAAATTTGTTTATATTTATATTTTTATATTAAACATTTACAAATTGTATTTATATTTATGCTTCTCTTTACAAAGACTATAAAATTCCTACTACAAGAAAGAAAAGAAGAAAAATGAATTTTCCCTAATCCACTCTCCTGAGATAACTGTTAACCCTTTAGTATATATATTTTCATACTTTTTCTTCTGTACATACAAATGCATGTAATTATAGAAAAATAAACATCAGAGATGGTGAGAGGAGAAAAGTTTTCTAGGTGAATAGTTTTGGATCTATATTACCCTACTTAATACAGTATTCTGCTGTTGAGTAAAACATTCATTCATTTATTTTGTGAGAACACATAAGAGAAAAATTTATCTTAACCTGGGGCAAGGGAAGGCATTTCTTTTTTTTTTTTTTTTAAGATTTTATTTATTTGACAGAGGGAAACACAGCGAGAAAGGGAATACAAGCAGAGGGAGTGAGAGAGGGAGAAGCAGGCTTCTCGCTGAGCAGGCAGCCTGATGTGCGGCTCGATCCAGGGACTCCAGGATCATGACCTGAGCCGAAGGCAGAGGCTTAACCACTGAGCCACCCAGGTGCCCCTCAAAGTCACCTTTAGGAAGTTTAATCAGACAGCAGTATACAGACAGGATGTGTAGGTGGGGAATCAAAGACTACAGGTGGGGAGAGCCGTCATGGAGCAGTTAGTAATCCAGCATTTCATTAGCTGAAGAGGGAAAACGAGGTCCCAAACCCAGGCAGGGTGAGTGGACAAGGAGTTCCATTTCCCGTGTAATTTATTCATTCCTTATTATAAAAGACCTGAGAGCACCTGGGTGGTTCAATCAGTTGAGTGACTGCCTTTCAATCAGTTGAGTCCTAGGATCGAATCCTGTATCAGGCTCAGTGGAGAGTCGGCTTCCCCTCTGACCCTCCCCACTCTCATACTCTTTCTCTAATTCTCTCTCACACATAAATAAAATCCTTTTTTTAATTATTATTATTTTTCAGTGTTCCAAGATTCATTGTTTATGCCCCACACCCAGTGCTCCATGCAATACATGTCCTCAATACCCACCACCAGGCTCGCCCATCCCCCCACACCCTCCAAGACCCTCAGTTTGTTTCTGAGTCCAAAGTCTTTTATGTTTCGTCTCCCTCCCCAATTTAGCCTACTTCACATTTCCTTTCCTTCTCCTACTATCCTCTATATTCCTCCTTATACTCCACAAGTAAGTGAAACCATGTGATACTTTCTCTATTTGGCTTATTTCACTCAGCATAATCTCTTCCAGTCCGGTCCATGTTGCTACAAAAGTTGGGTATTCATCCTTTCGAATGGAGGCGTAGTATTCCATTGTATATATGGACCGTATCTTCTTTATCCATTCATCTGTTTAAGGGTACCTTGGCTCTTTCCACAGTTTGGCGATTGTGGCCATTGCTGCAATGAACATTGGGGTACATATGGCCCTTCTTTTCACTACATCTGTATCTGTGGTGTAAATACCCAGTAGTGCAATTGCAGGGTCATAGAGTAGCTCTATTTTTAATTTGTTAAGGAATCTCCACACTGTTTTCCAAAGCAGCTGCACCAACTTGCATTCCCGCCAACAGTGTAAGAGGGTTCCCTTTTCTCCACAGCCTCTCCAACACTTGTTATTTCCTGTCTTGTTAATTTTGGCCATTCTGACTGGTGTAAGGTGGTATCTCAGTGTGGTTTTTTTTTTTTTTTTTTAAAGATTTTATTTATTTGACAGAGGGAAACACAGCCAGAGAAGGAACACAAGCAGGGGAAGTGAGAGAGGGAGAAGCAGGCTTCCCGCGGAGCAGGGAGCCCAATGTGGGACTCGATCCCGGGTCTCCGGGATCATGACCTGAGCCGAAGGCAGTCGCTTAACCAACTGAGCCACCCAGGCGCCCCTCAGTGTGGTTTTGATTTGAATTTCCCTGATAGCTAGTGATGATGAACATTTTTTCATGTGTCTGTTAGCCATTTGTATGTCTTCTATGGAGAAGTGCCTCTTCATGTTTCCTGCCCATTTTTTGATGTGATCATCTTCTTTTTGGATGTTGCGTTTGAGTAGTTCTTTATAGATCTTGGATATCAACCCTTTGTGTGTAGTGTCATTTGCAAATATCCTCTCCCATTCTGTGGGTTGCCTCTTTGTTTTGCTGCTGTTTCCTTTGCTGTGCAGAAGCTTTTTATTTTGATGAAGTCCCAAAAGTTCATTTTCGCTTTTGTCTCCTTTGCCTTTGGAGACGTGTCTTGAAAGAAGTTGCTGTGGCCAATGTCAAGAATAAAATCCTTTTTAAAAGATAAACAGGGGCACCTGGGTGGCTCAGTTGGTTAAGCGACTGCCTTCAGCTCAGGTCATGATCCCGGAGACCTGGGATCGAGCCCCGCATCGGGCTCCCTGCTCGGCGGGAAGCCTGCTTCTCCCTCTCTCACTCCCCCTGCTTGTGTACCTTCTCTAGCTGTGCTTCTCCCTGTCAGATAAATAAATAAAATCTTTAAAAAAAAAAGAGATACATAAATAAATAGTAAAAGACCTGAGACTAGGTTGAATGAGATGTCGAATGTTTAGAACATTACAAGAAACTTCTCAAAAGCCCTCTACAATCATCAAATGAGATTGTAATATATAATTGTGTTTTTTTCATTTTTCCACAAATTCAGAGTGAACTTGAGAAGCTGACATTCCTACAGTCTTTGTCTTCTCTCAGCCGGACCTTACCTTACGATGAAACCACAGAATCATTCATTCATAGCCACATAGCAGACATTGTGCGTATCCTAAATGTAAGTATTGTGACCTTATCACAAATTATCAGAACCACACAAGTTCAATGACTTGACTAACAGATGCTTTAGTGGCTTCACATATATTATCAATTTCCTTGACTTCTTCTCATATCAGTATCTGTGCCTGGGGGGAAATACTCAGGAGTACTCCACAAATAAAATTACCCTTGAAAACCAGCTAAAAGATGCGTAGAAAGGAGAGAAACAGCATTTAAATTTCTCAGTACGGACAACGTTGCATTCTCATTCTATCGTCCAATGCCCAGGTTCAGGTTGCCAGCTGTGCCTCTTTCCCACGGTGTGACTTTGGGAATTTGTGTAACTTGTCAGTGCCTCAGCTTCTTCATCTACAAAATAAGAATAGCTGTATTTTTCACAGAACTATTGAGAGTATTAAATAAAAAATAATGATGAGACAAGATCCCTGTTCCTGAAGCCAAGCAGCAAGGTGTAATCAGATGTCACAGGGACTGTGACAAAAGTTTAAACAGGTATAGTAAGGGGTCAGAGGAGGGAGTGAGAGGTCAGTCCATGTCAAAAGATACAGAAGGGCTTGACAAAGGAAGTGATGGACTTAAACAAGTGTTTAACTTTTTGATGCTTTCTTTTCCCATCTGTAAAATATCCCTTATAGTTTTTCTGAAGCTTTAAAATTCTGAATCTGAGATTTCTTATACACTCCAGGAAAATGAGCAACCCACAGATCTATAAGGCTGATTAGACTGGTGATTAGTTTTCAGAACTGAAGGCTAACCAGCCAACAGGTTTGTTTAAGCAATAGACAATTATCAAGGATCTTCTCTATCTAAAACACTGTGGTGTTTCAATCAAAAAATGCAAATTTTCTGGAGGTGTTAATCCTTGCCCTCCAAGAGTTTACAATCCATTTGGAAATGACCACACCTCATAAATAGGTTGAAAACTGTTCCAAATAATACAAAAGAAGGACAGAATGAGGGGCACCTCATTGGCTCTGTCAGGTAATCATTTGACTCTTGGTCTCAGCTTAGGTCATGGCTCAGGGTCATGAGATTGAGCTCTGCGTTAGGCTTCACTCTCAGTGAGGAGTCTCCTTGACATTGTCTCTCTCCCTCTCCCTCTGATTCTTTCTTTCTCTCTATCAAATAAATAAATCTGTGTGGAAACAAGCCAGACAAAGAAGATACAGGTCACGTGATTCTATTTATAGAAAATTCTCAAAAATGCAAAGTTATGTAAAGTGACATCAGATCAGTGTTTACTTGAAGATAGAAGTAGAATGGGGAGGAACAGGAGTGAGAAATTACAAAATTACACAAACAAGCTTTTCGGAGTAATCTGTATGTTTATTATCTTGATTGTGGTGATGGTGTTTCGTGAATGTATACATAAGTCAAAAATCTTCGAACTATGTACACATTAAATATGTATAGTTTGTTGTGTGTCTATTACCTCAAAGTCAAAAAAGCTATAAAAATTCTGTTGAGAACTTTAATAGAAAAGGAGAAATGCAATGGCAACTAGGATACAAAGTAAAGATGACAAGATTGGCATGAAATTAATCCAGAAAGATCTCCCAATCTAAGCCTCAAAGGATGTGCTTGATAGGATAGACAGAAGGGACTGGAGGGTAGGGGCTTTGATTGGCAAATTACTACCTGGCTATGTCAAGGCTGAATGTCAGTGCAGGTACTTTTTAGATGCTGCTGGTGCCCCATAGCAGACATGGGCGTTAAGACCTGCGATACAGAATGTTCATGGTGGCAGACTTGCACTTGCAGGGTCCACCCTAATTCTGCACCTGGGGTCCTCCACAAAATCCTACTACTTCCATGTTGTTTGATGAATAAAGGTACACTCACCATTGAACAGGCACTAGATCACTTGACCCATGAGGCAGGCAGTGGATGAGAATGACATTTCAGGAAGACTTCAGTGGTATGGATAAATGCTGAAGGATTTTGGAGGATGGACAGTTCACAATAGACTGAAGTAGCATGAAAAGACTGCCCAGTTGTGCTGATGAGACTTTGAGCTCACTAAAGCAGGACGGTAAAGAAAGGGAGCTATTTTAGTAATAAGAAGACATAATTTCTAGTTCCAGTGCTATCAAGCACTGTGTGATCTGAGACAGATCACTTAGCTTCTCTGAACCTCTAACTCCACCTGGAAAATGGAGATAGTAATATCTGTCTGGCTTTTGTTAAGGCCTTTGAGGCAGTATTTCTCATTTTGTGAAGATTGGTTAAGATTCTTCTTGGAGAAAGCAATAAAAATCAACTCTGGCTCACTTAAGTTAAAAAAAGAGAGAGAGACAAAAAAAAAAAGAGAGAGAGAGAGAGAGAGAGAGAAAATAGCATGCTGAGATATCTCCCTTAGAATTGAAGCCTTTTAACAGTCAAGCCTCCAGAAGAGTATGTTCTGGGACAACTCCTGGGGTCTCAGAGGCGGGGGGTTGCTCTCCTATCAGGATGACTCTCACCTTTAGCTGCTCCCAATCTGTGTCTGTCATTCAAATTTCCAGATGCTAGGAGAAAGAATCTGATCAGCCCAGACTGGGTCTGTTCTCCACTCCTTCCTCAACCAGGCACATGTGGGGGCAGCATGATACAGTAAGGGCTTAACTTCCAGGCATCCCTTTCTGGGTTTTAGAGGCCATTCCCAGAGAAGGAATGATTGCTATGATTTCCTAGAACACAAATACTTTACTAACAAAAAATAGCCTCTCATTTCTGAATTCCCCGTTGTAGTTAGCATAATTGTGAATAAATAGTAAGCATTACATTCCTAACTGGTTGAAGAAAGGGATTGCAGGCCTCATGGCTTAGCGAAGGGCACTGCCTCCATCCACATGTGAGGCATGTGGCTGTAGGGATGGAGAGTCAGAAACTGTGCGGAGCAGAAAGTGGCCATCATTGTGATTGATTGGATGTGGGACATGAATAAAGGACAAGTGTAAATCATAGGTCATCTCTTTTATGAGCCCTGGGAAAGAGTACCTTTGACAACAATCATAGGCTGAAAAGGATGTGTCCTTTGGAGGAGGAAGATAATGAAATCACTTTTTTTTTAAGATTTTTTTTTATTTATTTGACAGAGAGAAACAGCCAGAGAGGGAACATAAGCGGGGGCAGTGAGAGAGGGAGAAGCAGGCTTCCCGCGAGCAGGGAGCCCGATGTGCGACTCGATCCCGGGTCTCCGGGATCATGACCTGAGCTGAAGGGAGTCGCTTAACCAACTGAGCCACCCAGGTGCCCCTTGAACTCACTTTTTAACACCAAATTGCCAGGAGGTAGCTGTGCTCTTAATGGTGATGCCTGTGAGATAGATAGATTTGGGCTAGTAGAGCCATGGGAGGCTGAAGACAGAGTCTTGCACTTTGTCCCTTCCAGACTATAAAGCCATGAAATTAAGTGAGTTCCTTGAGGAAACAAGAAAGAGCATCAGGCCACCAGCAAGATCTTACCAGAGTTGGAAAGTGAGAAAGAAAAAACTCAGGAAGGGGCAAGAGAGAGGACACAGTAAAATTTATTGAGCACTGCCTCATGGACACTAAGTTCCTGGTGAGTCTTTTTGATAGCAGGTTAGAGAAATCTACTAGAGGTAGCTGAAACACTAAAGGAGGGATTTGTTCTTAGGATAACTGTGTTCCCAGAATTCTGTAACAGGAAGAGCCAGAAAAAACCAAAAACCAAAAACCTTCACATACTCAGAACTTTCTCTCCATCTCTCATCTTTGCTCTTTGTATACACTTTCATTTCTCTCTCTCCCTCACCTCTCTTTCCAAAATTGGCTCTCCCTGTTACCTTTTCTACAGGGCACAGTGCCCCCAAATTTGAAATTTTCTCTTTTTAGTAGACCAGCCAGACTGAGATTGAGGTCTCAATTCCAGAGTGCTGAGAAAAAGAATCTACTCCTGTCTGGATAAGCTGTGGTTAGTGGGACAGAATGACTTAGTAGAAGCATGGCTATGAGGTGCCCATTCTGTGACACCCAGGGGCATTTTCCAGAGAGGCTGGATAGACAGCCCAGGAAGGCTGCCTCTACAACCATTTACATTTGCTCTTTATATCAACTCCCTGAGTCATATCTCTTTTCTTCCACACAGATCAGCGAACTCGAGCCCAGGGAAGTTACATGCTACATTCCAGGTGACACAGGGAGCGAGTGGCAGAGCCAGTGCCCAAACCCAGGTGCTGCCTAGCTCCAGAGCTTTCTTCCTGTCACTCTGCAGATATTTCCAGCAAAGCAAGGCAGCTTTCCAAACTCTGCCAAGTTGGAATTTGGAAAGCTATTCCTTTTCTAGGACAAGTCACATAATATTAGACACTATAGTAGAGATTGTTGTTTGGTAGAAAGAGGAGTTAGCATGACTAAACTGGAAATAATCACAAGTAATAAAAATAATGAGTAACA
This sequence comes from Spilogale gracilis, assembly GCA_004023965.1. NCBI lineage: Eukaryota > Metazoa > Chordata > Mammalia > Carnivora > Mephitidae > Spilogale > Spilogale gracilis. The sequence goes on along the minus strand of PITA01008894.1, from coordinate 72,869 downwards.
GATACTAACAGTTCTCAAGGGCTACTAGGAATTATGAATTAGCTCATTAGTGTTCACAGTTGCCTTGTGATGGTAAACAGTACGGTCACCTCATTCTGCAATAAGTATACTGAGATACAGGGAGGGTAAATAACCTGTGTCTACGCAAACAGCTAGTAAGAGGCAGTGCCGGGCCTCAGGCTGTAGCTCCGGAGAATAAACTGGCCTGACCTCCGTCCTGCTGCTGGTCCTGTGGCACCACGAGCAGGACCTGATGAATTCCCTGCTGTGGTTCTCGCAGGCCATCTACATCTCTGAGCGTCTGGCCCAAGGACTGGGCACATTCTCGACTCTAGTTTAAAGTCCTTACCCTCTCATTGCAGATGCTGATAGAGGAGGAGCCGGTGCATTCTCTCATCAGCAACGTGCGCCAGGAGGTCTTTGTCACCATTGCTGACCTCAGGTGACACCCACACGTCCCCTGCCCCCCTATATGTGGCCTGCTCTCTCCGTCAGGGCCAATACCAGAGCCAACCGACATGTTCCATATTTTTAACTTTTGCAAACTATTTATAGAAGGAAGGGGAAGCCAAATCCATGTTTCCTATATAAGAAATTTGATTTCATCTATGCTGCCATCCATATCTGAAAGACTTTATTGGAACCTCTTTGGAGTCTTTTGACCAAAGTATATTCAGTAGAAAGTTGCTCTCCTGTGTGCTTCATGACAATAGAGTTCCACAGCCCGAGAAATTTGGAAGGGCTGCCTGCTGTTTATCTTTCTTAGAGATTTGTATGGCACACTAACTTATTAAAAATCATGGTTTACATGTTAGGCTATAGCAGGCTTTCCTCCACAGTTAAGCTGGAGGAAACCCTGGAAATATCATTCCTATAACCTCTTGGGAAGGTGGGGAGGCACAGGGAAGAAGGACGGAGGCTCTGAGCTCTGAAACTCGTCCTCCAACCTTTTGTGAGATTTGTCTAAACAGGCTAACAAGAATGCCCTTTGTCTCTTCCATCTGAATTCTACACGAATTAGTCCATCTTTCCTCTTGGGTTCCTTCAAGGTTCCCTGCTTACAAGGTCAAATCAAACTCTTCCCAGCTTACTCTTCCTAACCTGTCTTTTCTTAGTTACCAAGATGTCCACTTGCTCTTTGGCTCTGAAGATCGAGCTGATTTGTTCAGTCTTATTGCAAAAAGTATAATCACTCTGCCCTCTGTAACGACTCTCATCCAGCTACAGGAAATCATGCCAAATGGGTCCTACAACACAGAGGTAACTCCTGCTTTGGGTTAGTTAGTAACTTGCCATCCATAGGGTCAGCTGATCATGGCCCTTTGAGGGTGCATTTAATTTTTTGGAACTAGCCAAAAATCGTTGCAGCCAAGTCGGTGAATAAAATAAGCAGTTAAATTAAATACTTTTTCCCCTCTCTTTATTTTTGTTCTTTTCTTTTCTTTCCTTATGTATTTATTTATTTATTTACATATATATTTATTTAAGAGAGAGAGAGCATAAGAGGGAGAGGGAGAGAGAATCTCAAGCAGACTCTGTGCTGAGCATGGAGCCCAGTGCAGGGCTCGATCTCACAACTATGGGATCACTACCTAGCTGAAACCAAGAGTCACTTAACTGACTGTGCCATCCAGGTACCTCTCTCTATTTTTTTTTAAAGATTTTTACTTATTTATTTGAGGGAGAACATCCGCACGTGTACAAGGAGGGAGGGGCAGAAGAAGAGTGACAAGCCAACTCTGAGCCTGACATGGGGCTCCATTGCACAACCCTGTGATGATGACCTGAGCCAAAATCAAGAGTCAGATGCTTAAACCAACTGAGCCACCCAGGTGCCCCCTCTCTTTATTTTGTCTTCTTTTTCCCTTCATTCCTTCTTTCCTTACTTCTGGTTTTAAAATAAGGTGAGAGTGTTCATATACTTAGCAGATACTTAAGAGTTACCGAATGCTAAAGATCATGAGAGGCAACAGAAATACAGCAGTACATTCTCTCTTCTGGGGAGCTTGTATCCTAATGTAGAGATACAAACCACTGGTAAATATATCGGGTGGCAATAAGTGCTATAAAAAAAAAATAGAACAGGGGCACCTGGGTAGCTCAGTTGTTAAGTGACTGACTCTTGATTTCGGCTCAGATCATGATCTCAGGGTCCTGGGATCTAGCCCTGTGTCAGGCTCCTGCTCATCATGGAGTGCTTAAGATTCTCTCTCTGTCTCCCTCTGTCTCTCCCCCTGCTCACACGCATGCTTTCTTTCTTTCTCTCAAATAAAAAAATCTTAAAAAAATTTTTTTGAACAGGGAAAGAGGAGAATAAAGAGTACTGTGGTTGGGAGGCTTCTTTATGTAGGATGGTCAGGGCAAGTTCTCCTGGTAAAGTGACAGTTGAAAAGAGGAGATGGGTACCCCTGGAGGAGAAGCTTTCAGGCAGAGAAGACGAAATGCAAAGACGTTGATTTTCTTCTGCAGCTAGTAAACTGGTTGGTAACGCAGTTGGCAAAGGGAACTTTATTCCCTTTTGTTTCAAGATGTCAGAAAGAGTCACAAGTCAAAGTTTAAAACTATCTTGATGACCCTAACTAACTTCCCAAATATAGTTAGAATCAGTTAACTGTGTTCCCAGTAATGCTGAGATGTCCATTTAAAATGAATGTACTGTGGGGCACCTGGCTGGCTCAGTTGGTGGCGCATGGGACTCTTGATCTCTGAATTATAAATTCGAGCCCCACGTTGGATGTAGAGATTACTTAAAATCTTAAAGAAAAAGAAAAAAGAAAATGAATATACTGTTTCACCTCAGCTCACAAACTGCCTACCAGTACCTTTTTTTTTTTTTTAAAGATTTTACTTATTTATTTTGACCGAGAGAAGAGATCACAAATAGGCAGAGAGGCAGGCAGAGAAAGAGGGAGAAGCAGGCTCCCTGCTGAGCAGAGAGCCCGATGTGGGACTTGATCCTCGGACCCTGAGATCATGACCTGAGCTGAAGGCAGAGGCTTAACCCTCTGAGCCACCCAGGCGCCCCTACCAGTACTTTTACACTGGTTCTGTGCCTTAGAGTAAAGTCTCAAGATAAGGGCCTTAATTAAGAGTATACATTATAATTGGTGGGAATGCAAACTGGTGCAGCCACTGGGGAAAACAGTATGGACTTGCCTCAAAAGGTTACAAATAGAACTACCCTATGATCCAGCAGTTGCCCTACTAGGTATTTACCCAAAGGATACAAAAATACTAAATCAAAGGAATATATGCACCATGATGTTTATAGCCCCATTATCGCCAATAGACAGATTATGGAAAGAGCCCAAATGTTTGCTGACTGATGAATGGATAAAGAAGTGGTATATAAGGCACCTGGGTGCAGAGAAAATGCAGAGAAAGACAAATGCCATATGATTTCACTATTATGTGGAATTTAAGAAACAAAACAAATGAACATGGTGGGGAAAGAGAGGAAACCAAGAAATAGATGTTTAACTGTAGAGCACCAGGTGTTGTATATAAGTGATGAATCACTAAATTCTACACCTGAAACTAATATTATACTCTGAATGAACAGGAATTTATTTTTCTAAACAACTTATTTTTGTTTTAAAGATTTTACTTATTTATTTGATGGGGGGGGCACAAGTAGGCAGAGCAGCAGGCAGAGGTAGAGGCAGGGTCCCCGCTGAGCAGACAGTCCAATGTGGGGCTCAATCCCAGGACTCTGAGATCATGACCTGAACTGAAGCCAGACACAAGCAACTAGCCACCCAGGCACTCCTAACTAACAGGAATTTAAACAAAAACTTGGAAAGAAGAGGGGTACCTGTGTGGCTCAGTTGGTTAAGCATCTGCCTTTGGGCAGAGTCCAGGGATTGGGCCCCAGTTGGGAATCCCTGCTCAGCAGGGAGTCTGCTTCCCCTTCTGTCCTTCAGCTCACTCTCTCTTGCTCTTTCTTGCTGTCTCTCAAATAAATAAGTAAAATATTTAAAAAATGAAAACTTGGAAAGAAGAAAAAATAAACTCTGCAGAAGCAAAAAAAAAAGTGTGCCGTGTTGGGGAACTTCATGGTGGGGGGGGTGGGGTCACTGATCCTGTGCCTTTTCAGTGTCTCTACAGGCAGACGTTTCAAGCATTCTCTGAGATGCTCCAGAGTTTGGTAGTAAAAGACCCACATTTGGAAAATCTTGACACCATTTTTAAGGTAAATTAGGATAGCAGAGAAAAGGGGAAACTATTTCTATTAACTAAGAAACTATGAATGTGGAAGAAGAAAATACGGAAGGATTGAGTTTTAAGAGCTAATGCAGGGGTGCCTGGGTGCCACAGTTGGTTAAGTGTACGACTATTGATCTCAGCTCAAGTCATGATCTCATGGTCATGAGATTGAGCCCTGTGTTGGGCTCTGCACTCAGTGGGGAGTCTGCTTGATATTCTCTCCCTCTCTCTCTACCCCTCCCCGACCTGCACACACTCCTGCATACACCTCTCTTTCTCTCTCTCTAAAATAAATAAATATATCTTTTAAAAAAGAAGAGCATAGTAGTTAAGTTAAGCTATCAATTTTGCATTAGACTTGGCATCCAGTTCTGACTCTGGGTTATAAATTCAGCAAAGAATGTAATCTCTCAGAGTCTTATTTCTTCCTTCTAAATTGAGATAATAATTACAGTGAGTGTTGAATAAATGGCCTTCAGTAAGTGGTTTAATGGTTGCTATTACTGTTCCTTAAATTCCTGTTGCTTACTACCATACAAGGGTTTCCATCAGTGACCAGAGAACAGAGTCACCTCATGAGTGAGTAAATAGGTGCCTGCCAGGCAAGATTCAAGGTCATTAATTACCACCTGTCCCTACCTGTCCCCATTCCACTGTATGCCATTCTGTCATTAGAGATTTCTTCTTTAGAGCACATTCACTGTAGTTCAAGGGTCTTACTCTCTTGCCCCTTTTTAAGCTACAGATAGCCCAGAAAGGAATAACCCTTTAAACTACTATTAATCATCTATACCTATGCATAGATGGACATTTATCTTTGCCACAACTGACCTTAATTTTATTTCTCACTCATCTTCTATTTGTTCGTCAACACTCCAGCCAGATTGGGTTTCTTCCCTTTATCCAGTTGTGCCTTGTACTTTTCTGTGTTGGCAATTTAATTCAAACTCTCTCTTTTACCAAAACTGTGACTTTTTTTTTTAAAAGATTTTATTTATTTGACAGAGAGAAACACAGCTAGAGAGGGAACACAAGCAGGGGGAGTGAGAGAAGAAGAAGCAGGCTTCCCGCCGAGCAGGGCACCCGATGTGGGGCTTGATCTCGGGTCTCCAGGATCATGACCTGAGCTGAAGGCAGTTGCTTAACCAACTGAGCCACCCAGGTTCCACCTGTGATCTTTTTTTTTCAGCCACATAGGGCCATGAAATGTCACCTACATGAAGCTCCTACTTGTGAATGTTATCTTCTTCAGGAATTCTTCCCTGACTGTTGCAGACAGATGCAATTTTCCCATCCTCGGAGTTCTTTAATAGCATGACATTGATGTTCTTTCCTCCCAAAGCAAATTTCAGAAGGCTAGAAACATATAGGAGAATAAGATAAATAATTGAAGAAAGTGGGATGAGGGTAAAATAAGTCTAGAAAATAAGCGCCTTTGGAAGCCAGCCCACCTGATCCCAAATCTTTATTCCTTATTTGCCTTCCCACCGCTTTAATTTCTGACCCCCACTGGCTTATCATTTAGGAAGACGTTTTCAGATGTATTGGTGACCTGTGGACCTCCTCTCTCCACATTTTCTTCGAACCAGAATAAAGGTGTTATCCCAAATCTTCCTGGTATATCATTTAGGCTTCCTTTATTTTTCACAGCAAATGGACCCCTGGTTACAATCAACCAAAGACCATGAGCGGGAACGGGCTACAGCCAGTATGGCTCAAGTTCTAAAGTGCTTATCCAGACACCTCAGCCTGAAGGTAAGCAGCCCTTCAGTCATACAGGAAGAAGGATCCAAAGCCATCCCATTACTGCCTATTTCCCCTCCAGTGTATGACTCCTTAAACTGGTGATTCTGTTGGTGCCTGAGGTAATACCATAGCACTTAGCATTATTCAAATATCTGCCCCTCTAAAATCTGAGCAGTTTGTGGCTAGGTACTATGTTTATTAATCTTGCATCCCTGTTGCTTAACACAAGAGCTGGAACATAATAATACAGTAAATATTTCTTTTTAAGATTTTATTTATTTATTTGACAGAGAGAAAGATTACAAGTAGGCAGAGAGGCAGGCAGAGAGAGGAGGAAGCAGGCTCCCGGCCGAGCAGAGAGCCCGATGCAGGACCCTGAGATCATGACCTGAGCTGAAGGCAGAGGCTTAACCCACTGAGCCACCCAGGCACCCTATACAGTAAATTTTTTTGAATGAATGAAAAAATAAACGTGACCTGAAAATATCTGAGGGTCCCAATGGCTTAGACCCCTATGCAATGTTGTATTTGAAGTAATGAAGTCCAGCAGCAAATGTAAGTAAATCAATTTAATATCTCCCAGCTTCTCACATAGAAAGGTTCTGTGGCTCCTCTTTTTAAATCCTCTCATTTGTCTTTCACTCTTGCTTCTCAGTTCTTCTGAATGCTTCCCCATACCATCTGAAAAGAGTTCCTCAAAATTAAGATCCTCCTTCCTCGACCTATTCCTTTCTGCATCTGTGAATCTGTTTCCTTTTTCCTAGTAGATCTTCCAGGCACTAGTGCTTCTCTTGTTCTCCAGCCATCAGTTCTCCCATCTGCATAATAAGGCCTGGGAATTGGAAGAGAAGTTGGTGGAGTAGGAATTCTAGGTCCTAATGCTTATTTGCCTTAGAGAATTTGTCCTTGATATAAATATTCTAACAGTTATGCTTGTTAAAAGGATGGCATCCCACTAACTTTCTTATGTCTCCTACTGGAAAACAGCCAAACTTTCCACCTCCTTATTGACGTAAGTTCAGTCCCTCAAAATATGCTACTTCCTTTTTTCTCTCTTTAGACAGTGAAAACAAGTAACTTCTAGCCACCGACTACCCTGTTATTCTGTCATCACGTTGTTTTCTCTTCCACATTTTTGCACTTCTAATGTTGGCTACAGACTAAAGAAGAGTTTCAAATGACTCCCTCTTAAAAAAAAAAAAAATGACTCCCTCTTACACATAAACTCTTCCTAGTCCCTGAAGGTCTTCCTTAGAGTTTTCTTTCTAGGGAGAACTGCTAATATAAGGGTGCTAAATAAACCTAGGTGCCATTGGAGTTTGTGAACATCTGGAAAGCTATAGGCAGAATTCTGTGTGGTGTAGTCTTCTGGAGTTCTTTGGAAGGTCCACAGCTTTTATTAAATCAACTTAATTGAGTTGTTATCATCCAGAGATAGCTAGTGTTAACAATTTTATTTATTCTTTCTGAGAACACTTGTGCATGAGTGTGCACTTTAGTTCCTTCTAGTTCTCCCCATGTGGCCAGAATTATCATCTTGAAACCCATATCACTCTTTTGCTCCAGTGATTTCTGGCTGTTCCTAGAATACAACAAGGTCTTGTATGATCTGGTTCCTGCCTGCCTTCTTGCACTCCCTGACTTACTCTGGCCACACTGGTCTCATTTGTATTCCTTACCGTATAAATCTCCCTGCCTCATGGCCTTTGCACTTACTGCTTCCTCTGCTTGGAATGACCTTCCCCAACTCCTCACATAGCTAACTCCTTCTCATTCTTTTTTTTTTTTTTTAAGATTTTATTTATTTGACAGAGAAACACAGCCAGAGAGGGAACACAAGCAGGGAGAGTGAGAGAGGGAGAAGCAGGCTTCCTGCCGAGCAGGGAGCCCAATGTGGGACTCGATCCCGGGTCTCCGGGATCATGACCTGACCTGAAGGCAGTCACTTAACCAACTGAGCCTCCCAGGCGCTCCTAACTCCTTCTTATTCTTTAGTGTTTAGTTCAAGTGTTTCCACCTCAAAAAGGCCTTTGTTTACAAATAGATCTATGCTTACACTCTGTCTCATCTCTCTTTCCTTCCTAGGGCTTCTTAGGATGAGGTTATTGTGTTTGGTTGTTTCTTTATTGATTGTCTGTTTTTTCTCTTAGAGAGTGTCAATTCCATGGGTGATTATGCTTGTCTTGTTCACCCTAACATCCCCAGTGCCTAGCACAGGTTGCATCACACAGTAGATGCTCAGTCAAATATGGATTCAATAAATGTGAGTCGGCTTATGTCCTTTCTCTGTTCACAACTCTCCAATGGCTTCCCATATCACACAGAAAAAAATTCAAAATCCTTACAGTATTCTCTATGTTGCCATACCATCTGCCTCATCTACCTCCTATTTCTTTTGCTCTCATTTGCTCCAGCCAATCCAGCCTACTCAGTCCTCAGAAACAGCAAACACACTCCTTTCTCTTCCCACTTGCTGTTCTCTCTGCCAGGAATGCTTGTCTCCCAGATCTCCACAGAGCTCAGTCCATCCTTTCGGCATCAGTGAGGTCTTCCTTCATTGTTTTAAAACAGCAATTCCTGTCTTTTTTACATGTATTCTTTTTTACCACAGCCTTTGTAACCGTTAATACATAATACATTTTATTTCTTTGCTATTTTGTGTTCCTCCAACTAGAATATCACCTCCATGACCCCAGATGTTATCTTTTGTTCACAGCTTGTATCCCCAGTGCCAGTCACAGTGCCGCAACCACAAGTGTCATTCTCATAACCGTTTCCGGTTCATAAGTGACATTCAGTGTCTGTCGAGGGGATGAATGGTTCTATCTGTGAATGGAAGACATTACACAGCTTTGTGTAGGTGTTGCTGTGTTAACTGTAAATCAGTGAAACAGGCTGCTGATCACAATATCTCAGTCCATTTTTCTGAAGAGCCACGGAGGAATTTCTCTTTGCCTCAGTCCCAGGAGCAGGTGTGCTTTCTCTGCCGGGGTGTCTGCTGCTTATCTTATGGGCAGTTGAATCATATTATGGGACATGGTGTGTCCCTCCACATCAGCCCTGACAAAGTTCAGAGCCTAGCTCTGGGGCCTACCTTGAGCAAATGGTTGTGCATTCTGCATGCTAACCAAATTCATAATATTTATCTTTGCTATCTTCATTTTCTAATTTGTCTTTGTTCATTTACCTTTACTTTTTTTAATTTAACCTTTTCATTATTTATTTTAAATTTGATTTATTTTTTCCCTAAGAAGGCAAAATATCAAAAAATAAATTTTTAAAATTGTATTAAATGGTGCACCGCAAGTTTGCATCCAACTTTTTCACTTAGCAGACTAGCACATTTTCCCATCGTATTATAAATTCCTGGGATACTTGATTCCTAATGATTATATTCATCGTGTGGCAATTATTTCCAATATGTGGTCTTTAAAAACAGTCCTAGAATGAACATCTTTTTTTTTTTTAATATTTTATTTATTTATTTGACAGAGAGGCAGAGCACAAGCATGGGGAGCAGTGCAGAGAGAGAGGGAGAAGCAGGCTCCCTGCTTAGCTAGGGAGTGGGGGTGGGGCTTGATCCTAGGACCTGGGGATCATGACTTGAGTTGAAGGCAAACACTTAACTGAATGAACCATCCAAGTGCCCCTATTTTTTTTAATTTTTATAAAAATGTGTTTTATTTTAAAACAGGTCTATAAAAGTAGAAGTCACAAATAAAAATACAGCTTACTCTGACACGTTAGCAAAACAGTTTCTGGCTGGACTTGAGTTTAGAAGGACTGTATGTTTGAGGGCATCTGGAAATCACAGCCCAACTGGATCCTGTCATCAGCCCTTGTCACTAATCTGTAAACAGTAATTGCATGTGGTTAAATTTAGCCCTTTTTACTAGTACAAAATTGAAACAATCATTTCCTATATAACGCCGCTTTAAAACATCCTTCCTTAGGTTTAAGTGGATAAGAGCACTTCATATCGTTGTTTCTAACATTGGAAAAATCTGATTTAAAAACAATATCAGTAGGGGAGCCTGGGTGGCTCCGTTGGTTAAGCGACTGCCTTCAGCTCAGGTCATGATCCCAGAGACCGGGATCAAGCCCCACATCGGGCTCCCTGCTTAGCGGGAAGCCTGCTTCTCCCTCTCTTACTCCCCCTGCTTGTGTTCCCTCTCTAGCTGTGTTTCTTTCTGTCAAATAAATAAAATCTTTAAAAAAAATAAAAAATAAATAAAAACAATATTAGTAGAAATAACAGCGTTTAGTTTTTTTGTTCCATTTGGAACATATGGGAAGGTCATCAACTTAAACAAGAAATTAGGCCTTTGTGGGTTTTTTTTTAAGTAGAATTTAATCCTTTTAGAACAAACATATTTATATATAAAGCTCCAGATTGCAGATTTGGGGTAGACTTTGTCCTATTTAACACCATTTGATGTACATTAAATGTTTACCCTGAAGAGATCCAAGAGCTGCATGTAACTCTTGCCCTTTCCTGAGTGGGGGGTAGAAGTGAAATTACTTCTCAAGAATTCAAATCCAAGGCATAAAATGCACCTGCATGCTAATGGCATTTCTTTTTCTTCCTAACTAGCTCCCGCTGCGATTCCAAAGGCTTGGGCACCTAGTGGCTCTGATGGCACTACTGTGTGGGGACCCAGTGAAGCAGGTAGCTGAGGAGGCCGCAGAGGGCACGCACTACCTGCTGCTTATCACCCTGAGGCTGCAGTGTAAGGCACTGCTGAAGGCAGCGAGGCCCTGAGTCAGTCCTCTAGCACAGTGCAAGCACCAGCCCTCTTTGTGCCCACATTCCCCACCTTCTAGAAGGGCTTCATATGGTAGTTTGTAAAGAGAAAGGTACACAGTCCACAGGCAGAGATGAAGCAACACTGACTTAATAATCGGAATCAGAACACTGGATCAGACCCATCAGTGTCTCCGTCTGCATGGCCATGGCCTTGGAGCAGCCAAACATGTGGCCCTGTGGACAAACTGGAGTGATTAGTTTGGTCAGAAGTAGAGGAAGTTCTTGCCATCATTTGAGCCTTCACTTATTTATTTATCCCATAAATGCTTTTTGAGTGCTTACTCAGGATCTAACAGTCACAAGTGGTCCAGTCCTTATATGACAATGTAGTCTAATGAGGGAATCAACAAATAGCTCTGTTATTATAAACGAAGATAAATGCTAAAGAGGAATTGCAGGAGCCCTGAGGAAAAATCCCATCTAGTTGTGGGGTTCAGAAAGGCCTCTCTGAAGATAACCTGAAAAATAAGAAACTTTAGCCAGGTGAAGATGTGGGAAGAGCATAAGGAACAGGAGGTATGAACTTGAGGAGTTTGAAAAATAGAAAGAGGGGCGCCTGGGTGGCTCAGTCATTAAGCGGCTGCCTTCGGCTCAGGTCATTATCCCGAAGTCCCTGGTTCAAGCCCCACATCGGGCTCCTTGCTCCGCAGGAAGCCTGCTTCTCCCTCTCTCACTACCCCTGCATGTGTTCCCTCTCTGGCTGTGTTTCTCTCTGTCAATAAATAAATAAAATCTTTAAAAAAAAAAAAGAAAAAGAAAAATAGGAAGAGGGCCACTGTGGTCAAAGAATGAATCATTGGCCCCCCACCATGTAAGACAGACTTTAGAAGATATGTAGTTCAGTGTCCCACCAGCGTTTGAGTCTCAGGCTAATCCACCCCCACCAAGTAGTTGCCCTATCTGAGCTTCTTCAACCCAAGGATAAGGAGTCTCTGTGCTTCCCAGAGTAGCCATCGCATCTCTAGGTAGCTCTGAGTATGAGGACTATCTACTAAGACACCTAGCCAAGGAAATACAACTGATTATTCATTCAGCAAATATTTATGAAATACTTACTGTCCTAGGGGTACCTTGATGAACAAGACAGATGAAGTCCCTTCCCCCAAAGAGTTTATTTGCCTGTTGGAGAGACAGTATCCTCAACTAAGCACTCAAAGACTTCCCATAAATAAATTTCCAACAAAAGGTGACTCACAACGCAACATGAAAACAAAGCCCTATGAGGAAGTATTGGCAGACTCATTAATCAGCAAAACTGGACACACAAAGAGTTCTGGCATCGGAATTTTCAGACCCTGCCAAACTGTACAATTTCTTATGGGGACCTGAGCTTCATATTAGGAAACCCCTCAAAAGTCCTCACCACACTTGCATACTTCCAAATCACTCAAAAGTTGTGTTCTTACAAAAAGCGCTTTTCTTTCTGTCTTTTTTTATCTGTTTTTTTTTTTAAGATTTTATTTATTTATTTGACAGAGAGAGAGATCACAAGTAGGCAGAGAGGCAGGCAGAGAGAGAGGAGAAAGCAGACTCCCCGCTGAGCAGAAAGCCTGGTGTGGGCCTTGATCCCAGGACCCTGAGATCATGCTCTGAGCTGAAGGCAGAGGCTTTAACCCACTGAGCCACCCAGGCGCCCTCTTTCAGCCTTTTTTATATATTGTCTGACAACAGAGGGGAAAAAAGAATCAGCCTTTAGACTAACACACAGTCCATCCCCCAGGCGTTTTTATCCACGTGGGAAAGATAAGAGAAATGAGATCTTAGGATTCACTTCAACCTAGGGATTGACCAGACTTGCAAAATCAAGGGGGGAAAAAAAAGCCAGAAAATATTAATATTTCACATTTTCTTCTCAGATATCAGTTATGACAAGAAAAATCACCCAAGCTTGAGAAGGGCAATGAGAAAGTGTCGAGAACTCCTAGAACTCTACAGTATTAAACGGTTCTACAGTTGTCCCTTCAAAATTGCCCAGGTAATCAGAATGAGTAAAATTATAAAGACAACTTGAAATGTTGGAGAAGTTGGGAAGTCACCAGAAGTCTCACACATTTTGTCATGAGAATGTAAATTGGTAAAACTGCTTTGGGAAAAGTTCCTGTAGTTTCTTATAAAACTAAACATATAAGATTGCCCAGAGAATTTGCTCTCTAAACATGCCATTGTTTGGAGACAAGGCACGATAGCTGTGACTCTTCGACACCTTGTCCTATTAGTTTACTGGTTTGGATCAACCTGCAGTGGGCGCGGTAGCTCTGGCTATCTCTCAGACAAGCTCCGCTCCACTGATTGCTCTCTTAGTCTTAGCTAGCCTCTTGCAAGTGTAAACTCTTGTCCAACAAGGAACTGTTAAAAACAAACAAAAACAAAGGGGTTATTAGAGGCTGTAGTTGGCCGGACAAGCCATACACTTTTTAATATATGTATTTATTATTCAGCAAGCATTTAAGCATCTATTAGGCACCCAGCACTCTATTAGGGGATAAGGGAGAAAAGAAAACCTAAGGTGTCAGGCAGTTTAAATTCTCTGTGTGTCCATTTCCTCATCTGTACAGAGGATCTGTAAAACTGGGTTGTAAAGGTTAAATGAGCTTTGTACAGAAAATGCTTTGCTTAGTGCCTATCATATAGTAAGTGCCCAGTAGATTATACCTGTTATAATCATGTGAAGGACCTTATACACTGCCAAGTACAAGGAAACGCAGAATGAAACACTCTTTTAATATATTGTCTCCAGCCCAGGTACTTTAGCTGTGCCTGGGACCCTTTTTTCCTATTAAAGTGTGACTCTTTCTGAGGATCTCAGTGATGAAACCTCTTTCTAAAAATCAGAAGTGTGAAAAGCCACACACAGACCCTAGTAGGCATTTTGCTTCTAGTTTTTTTACTTTTACAAATAAGACTGAAATAAACAGCCTTGTACATATTTGCATGCCTCTCTGATTAGCATAACAAAATTAAGGTAATATTCTTTATTCAGGGTTCTATCATACTAAGTGTTTTGAAAATGCATCTTCCCCGAATCATTTCAGATCTTCGAAGTTTTTCTCAATGCAAATGAGCTCTGCCAGTTTGTAATGACTACATTGGATAGCCTCAAAAATCTGAAACATCCCTGCACCCAGCAATCAGCAGGAGAATTGCTGATAACATTGGTGAAAAATGCAGGGTCCCGATTTGAAAAGGTAAAAAGCTCAGTAGCGATTTCCTGGGTTTGAAATATTGGCAAAACGTCTCCCCTCCTGCAGCTGCTGAGGTCTCTTCCGCTGCTTCTGTTGGGCAGAGTAACAATGGAACAGGCCCAGAGTCTGTGGGTCACTGGACTTCATTCAACAAGTGTGTAATAAACAGCCATTGTATGTGCAACTAGGGATGGATAGTTTTAAAATCCAAGGTGTGTTCCATATTTTCCAGAACAGTATGTTTGTTTGTTTGTTATTGTTGTTGTTGTTGTTTAAGATTTTATTTATTTATTCAACGGAGAGAGACAGAGGGAGAGAGAGAACATAAGCAGGGGGAGTGGGAGAGGGTGAAACAGGCTTCTTGCTGAGCAGGGAGCCGAGGCAGGCCTCAATCCCAGGGATCATGACCTGAGCCGAAGACAGACACTTAATGACTGAGCCATCCAGGTACCTCCAGAACAGTACAGTTTTGGGGGAAGATATAATTAGCCCTTATGAGAATGGTAACTTCAATTTAGATCCTCATCCAGGTTAATGAAGGTGTCAAATTTAAGAAATCAAGCTATAATCAATCGTTGAAGGAGGCCAACTTACTAAATTTAAAATCAACAGATTTTCTTTAAATGTATCTGAAGCTGACACAGCCAAGAAATAACAATGTAATTATATCATTTAGAAATAATGAGAGGAGGGACACCTGGATGGCTCGGTCAGTTAAGCGTCTACCTTCGGCTCGGGTCATGATCCCAGATTCCTGGGATCAAGCCCAGCAATCCCTCTCCATGTCACCCTGCTTGTGCGCTCACACACTGTGTCTCTCTCTCTGTGTCAAATAAATAAAATCTTTTTTTTTTAAGATTTTATTTATTTGACAGAGAGAAACACAGCCAGAGAGGGAACACAAGCAGGGGGAGTGAGAGAGGGAGAAGCAGGCTTCCCGCCGAGCAAGAAGCCCGATGTGGGACTCGATCCTGGGTCTCCGGGATCATGACCTGAGCCGAAGGCAGTCGCTTAACCAACTGAGCCACCCAGGTGCCCCTATAAATAAAATCTTAAAAAAAAAAAAAAAAGGAAGAAATATGGGAAGACATACTGAAAGAGATAAAGTGATAAAAATAGTAATCCCTGGAAAGCATACCTGGGGAATAGGCAGGAGAGAGCCTTGAAATTCCACTGGACTTTGTAAATTGATACATGTTATACTTTGATAAAAATAAAAATTAATTTTAAAATGACAAAAGCCCACTTTTTAACCTATTAAAATAGCAAAAATGCCAAAAGAACAATGTGATGAGAACATGGTGAGATGGACCTTTGTATCAGTTGTGTACTTTCAGCTATAAAAATGGCCAACTCTGAGAAGCTTGCACACCATTAAGTTTAAAGGATTTATCTCTGGGGCACCTGGGTGGTGCAGTAGGTTAAGCATCTGACTCTTGGTTTCAGCTCAGGTCATGATCTCAGGGTGATGGGATGGAGCCCCACACCAGACTCTGCACTCAGCATGGACTGTGTTTGAGACTCCTTCTCTCTCCGCCTCCGTCCCTCCCCCAGCCCCGCAAATATACGCCTCTTTCTCTCTCAAATAAATAAACCTTTAAAAATAAATAAAGGGTTTATCTTCTTGTATAATAAGACTAGAACTGTGTAAGACTGATGATTAACAGACTTGTACGCCTGAAGCAAATAATACATTATATGTTAATTTAAAAAAGAAGGTTGGAAGTATTTTCTAGGATTGGTTCAGCAACTCAGCAGTGTTACCAAAGAACCAGGGGCTTTTCCATCTGCCACATTGCCTGTTCATGGTAGTCATAAGGTGGTCACAGCAATTTTAGACTTGATGAGCAAATAAGGCTGTATCCAGCAAAGAAAAGAGATGTTGCCTTCCTTTTGTCCCTTTCATCAGGGAGAAAAGTGTTTCCCAAAATACATATTTTCCCATGTTTCATTGACCAGAATTGCATCACATGCCAGCTTAAACCACCTCTGGCAATTGGGCGTAATGAGTGCCATTTTATTATAAGGGTGTTGATGACTGCCTCTCTGAGAGGCTGACAATTCCACAGACTTTAAGCAATGAGTTTATGAGTGGACAGAGTAGGCCTAGGAGAAAAATGGACCAAAGCATAATGGCTCCTGTTTCCTTTTCCTGAGTGTGGTAGATATCTCTGGGTGCAAGGCAAGTATGGACTCCTCTGACATTCTCAGAGTCAGAGTAGAAAAAGATTCCAAGTTCTTTGCAACAGTGTTTACTAGTTTGGTTTATTATAAAATCAATGTGTAGTCATCAAAGAGAAAGTTAAAAATATGTAAGCAAAAAAATTAATATCCCATTATTCAAAGTCACATTATTAATATCTTTATAAGTTCATTTTACATGTATACATACATACAGATTTATTTTAAGTAGTTTTTTTTTAAAGATTTATTTATTGGGGTGCCTGGGTGGCTGAGGCGGTTAAGCGTCTGCCTTTGGCTCAGGTCGTGATCCTAGGGTTCTGGGATCGAGCCCTGTGTTGGGCTCCCTGCTTAATGGGGAATCGGCTTCTCCCTCTGTCCCTTCCCCCTTGCTTGTGCGTTCTCTCGATCTTTCTCTCAAATAAACAGATAAAATATTTTTTCTAAGATGTTTTCATTGGGGGGAAGAGAGCGGGGGGTGATATTGCGGAAGGGCAAAGGGAGAATCTTTAGCAGACTGACTGAGTTCTCACAACCCACGAGATCATGACCCATGAGATCACAACCAGAGCCAAAACCAAGATCTCAACTGACTGTGCCACCAAGGTGCCCCTTAAGTAGTTTTGATAATATGCCAAACATTCTTGTCACCCCCAGGACCTTTCAGAAAGAGCCACAGTATCCTCAGTAACTATCATTGTCACACAGGATTAAAGTCTTAGTGATTTGTTTCCCTTCTTCAGGTGCCAGAAATTATGGGAGTTATCTGTGCCCGGCTCTCCATAATCAGCCAGCCTAGAGTCCGACGACAAATCATGAATACTGTGAGTTTGTTTATCTCCAGGCCCAAGTACACAGATACAGTGATCAGCCACCTTCTGTGTCATCCAGTACCATACGACAGGTAACAGAACCTGGTACAGCCTCTGAATCAAACCGGGTGTGTGACACAGCCCCCTGTCTTGTGGAATGTGGCTGCTCTAAAAAATCTAATGATATTCTTGTAGAAGAGATAAGATGTAGACAGATACCTGCAATATAAGTCAGAATATAATGCATAAACATAAGGAAACAATCCAACAAATCCAGAATGAAGAAAGTTTTAAAGGACAGCTTGATTGAACTCTTCAAAAAAGTTAATGCCGTTAATGCCATGAAAGAAAAAATGTGCTGGGGCACTATTCTAAATAAAAAGACACTAAAGAGACGTAACCAAATGCAATATGTGAACTTGAGTCGATCCTGGGTGAAAATAAAAGCTATAAAAAGAAAATTTTGAGAAAATTTAAGTATGGATTCTGTAATAGACTACTGAATTAATGTAACTTTCTTAGGTATAAAAGGTAATGTGGTTACACAAAAAAATGTTCTTATTCTTAGAACAATACTGAAGTGATTTAGGGGCCAGTATCATGATGTCTGTGATGTACTTGAGAGATATTTAGCCAGAACATAAACACAAAAAAGAAAATAAAAACATATCCATAAATAATAGATCATATAGAGGAACAAACAAGATGCCCTTTTTTTTTTTTTTTTTTTTTTTTTTTAAAGACTTGTGGCTTTCAGAGTTGGAGACATCCTGGAATTTCCAGGAGATCCCTTCTGGGGAAGGCAGTGAGGCATTCGGAGAAGGTTCTAGCCCTCCATCCCCTTCAACCCGAGTGTCATCTGTCTCTTACTTTTTTTTAATGTAATTTATATGCCCAATGTGGGGCTCAAACTTATGACCCCCCCCAAGATTAAGTTGCATGCTGTACCAACTGAGCCAGCCAAATGTCCCAGAGTGGCATCTCTTCTTGTCTGCTTTATATATTGTGATTCTGGGTTGTTATTGTATTGGAAGAAAAGATTTCTTAGCTTTAAACTGAAAACCACTTTCAGTGAATGGTTCATGGTGTCTTGGTGTAGTGCTGATTTTTTTTTTTTAGTGATTTTTTTTCTTTTTTTACTGATTTTGATTGGTTTAAGCTGAACTTAAGATGCTCTACCACTAAATCAAATAAAGGAATATTTTTACCCATCCAAAGAAAAATATGAGTTTATATATATATATTAGATATTCTTTTGAGGTACTTGGCTGACTCAGTTGGTAGAGCATTAGATTCTTGATCTCAGGGCTGTAAGTTCAAGCCCCATGTTGGTTGTAGAGATTACCTAAAAATAAAAATTTTAAAATAAATTAATTAACTAAAATAAAATAGAATATTCTTTTATATATTTCTCTAATATGTTATTTTTAAAGATTTTATTTATTTATTTGACAGACAGAAATACAGCTAGAGAGGGAACACAAGCAGGGGGAGTGAGAGAGGGAGAAGCAGGCTTCCCGCTGAGCAGGAAACCCGATGTGGGGCTGGATCCTGGGTCTCTGGGATCATGACCTGAGCCGAAAGCAGTTGCTCAACCAACTGAGCCACCCACGTGCCCCTCTAATATGTTATTTTTAAATCTTGGGTACTTGCTTCAGCTTATCTACACTAGATCCTTATATGAAACATGATTTAGTATAAAATATTAGATATACTTATGCTGAGCGAAATAAGTCAATCAGAGAAAGACAATTATCATATGATCTCTTTGATATGAGGAATTTGAGAGGCAGGGTGGAGGGTTAGGGAGGAAAAAAATGAAACAAGATGGGACCAGGGAGGGAGACAAACCATAAGAGACTCTTAATCTCAGGAAACAGGGTTGCTGGGCGGGGGTCAGGGATAGGGTGGCTGGGTTATGGAAAAAATAAAAATTAACAAAAACTAAATATATATATAAATATTAAATACACTTAGTTATTTTAAAGTGTAACTTTAGCATTATTTTATTGTTTGTATTTGTTCTAGCTCTTGGATGAATTTGAGAGCCTACTGCTTTAGATCATATGAGAATTGTGGAATCTGCTAGAAATGAAAATGGCATAGTCAGGAAACTTCATTCTTAACATTTGTGGTCATTTACCTGAAGTCTGTTAGTTGGTTTACATACAGATTGGAGTGATTGTTTTCAGGAGTCAGTTCAAAACATCCACCTTTGCCAGGTGCTGTTTGGCCTGGGGAGCTAAGGGTCAGGGCAGGCCTGCTGGGAGCAGTGCACGGTCTGGGAGCAGACACAGGCCAGTAACGGGATTCCAAAGCAAAGTAAGAGAGTTGCGTGGAAGCTCATAGGAGGCAACTTAACTAGATGAAAGACAGAGGGATTTCTAAAAGAAGGGCTGCCCCAAGCTAAGTATTTAGTGTAAATTAGCCAAGTAGAAGGGGGGCAGGGCAGTGGAAAAGGCATTCCAGGCAGAAGGAAACACAAGGAAGGTATGAAACAGCCTGATGAATTCCCATTCCCAAAGGGATGATGGGCAAACAAAAACCATGTCACATCTACAGGATCAGTGTCACTGGGGGTGAAACGTGTCCCATATCCTTAGCAAACTCTCCAGATGACTTTTTTCACACTAAAATATCTAAACCATTGCCTTATAGGCTAACGTGTGTTTTCCTAGTTCAGATGTGTTCCCAGCACACTTACAACTGTGCAGCAGACCAAAAGCATTTTTGAGACACTTGCTTCACAATAAATAGCTTTTCAAATTACTTCATTTACACCCTCAGGAATTCAGAGAAAAAATGAAACATGTAAGAAGTATAGGAATTTCTTAAATACATCCCAAGAATGAATATTTATTTTCTATAGTCCATTTCACCAGCTATGAGCCTTTTCAGCATTTCACATTGCCTTTCTGGCCTTTCCTTTACGAATTCTTTAGGACCTTCTTACTCTGTTTTATTCACAGATTAAAATTATCAGAGTAGGGAGTGAAATGTTGGAATAGTCCTTAAGCCTCTCAATTTTTATGTATATTTACATATTCATAGATACATAGACAACTGGAAGACCACAGTTGCTCTAGCACACAAAGATACCTAGGTAGGTTCCAAAAATAAAAGAATGGATTAAAACCATGCGTAACTCCCGATCTTCCCCCAATAATCTTCCTTCACAGCGTTTATATACAGTTATATACACAGTTATATGTATATGACTCATGCCCTACCTTTCACTCAATGTTAGAAGAAAGTTATTATACACTGTCTTTCTTCAAGAAGATATCTCTTCTGGGCACTCGAGTGGCTCAGTCGGTTAAGCATCTGCCTTCAGCTCACTCAGGTCATGATCCCAGGGTCCTGGCATCGAGCCCCACTTTGGGCTCCCAGGTCAGTGGAGAGCCTGCTTCTCCCTTCCCCTCTGCAGCTTCCTCTGCTTGTGTGCACTGTGTGTGTGTGTGTGTGTGTGTGTGTGTGTGTTTGTGTGTGTGTGTCTTCCTCCCTGTCAAATAAATAAAATCTTTTAAAAAGAGAGAGAGAGAGAGAGATCTTTTTGAAAGAGAATCAAAGCTCGGGGTGCCTGGGTGGCTTGGTCGTTAAGCATCTGCTTATGACAGATGCTTAGGTCGTGATCCTGGAGACACGGATCGAGCCCCACATCGGGCTCCCTGCTCACGGGAAGCCTGCTTCTCCCTCTCTCACTCCCCCTGCTTGCATTCCCTCTCCCGCTGTGTTTTTCTCTGTCAAATAAATAAACCAAATCTTTAAAAAAAAAAAGAGAGAGAGAGAAGCAAAGCTTTATTTCTGGGTTTGGACTTGTCCAAAATTTAAGGACCATAGACTGGATTGAATAAATCTATCTTTGAATGCCTGACATTGCGCTAGACCTTGAGGGATTACTGGAAGGAAAGCTGGCCATAATCCCTTTCCTCAGAGGGCAGATAGACACCTACAGAGAACTGAAAATAGCGCACATAAGATTGAGGCAACCTCTATACAGGAGAAATTTTGAAAAAAAAATAAAGTTTTAAAAAAAATTGGAAAGTGATGTAAGAACCCTCATGAAAGACATGATAAAGAAGCAGCAAGAGCTTCACAGAAGAGAGGACATTGGATCTGGACCTGGAAGGATTTTAATGGGCAGGGGAGATTTTTGGAAAGGGCCTTCCAATTTAAGGAACTGAGATGAGCAGAGATAGAGCTGTCAAAGTCCATTGTTAGTTTGGTAAAGGTGAATGGTTGGGGTAGCCAGAGCACAGGTACGTATGTGACAGGGAAGTTGTGAGACTAAAAAGGTAAATTAGGACCAATTTGTCGTTAAGTTCATGATGAAGCACAGAAACTTGAGATTATAAAACCCTGAGCATGGGGCGCCTGGGTAGCTCCATAGGTTAAGCGTCTGTCTTCAGCTCAAGTCATGATCCTGGGGTCGTGGGATTGAGTCCCACATCAGTCTCCTTGCTCAGCGGGGATCGTGCTTCTCCCTCTGCCTGCCATTCCCCCTGTTTATTCACTCTGCCTTTTTTTTTAAGATTTTATTTATTTATTTGAGAGAGGGAAAGAGAGAGAGAGAGAGCAAGAGAGCACAAGGAAGGCCAGGGCAGAGGGAGAAGCAGCCTCCCCACTAGGCGAAGAGCCAGATATGGGGCTTCATCCTAGAACTGGGATCATGATCTGAGCCAAAGACAGGTGCTTAACCAACTGAGCCACCCAGGTATACCCCCTCTCTGTGATAAATAAATAAAATCTGGAAGAAAAAAAAAAAACCTAAGAGTAACTAATGAAATCAGATAGTAAGTCTTTTGATACCCTAAAGAGCTGAGCAGAGAGGAAAACCACTTCTAGATTGGATTCCAGATTCTAGGAAGGTTGTGGTCCTCATGGTGGGCTTAGGATAAGCCATTCTCCTGAATCCTCCTGTTCTTTGGAATTTCTAGGCATCTGGCTGAGTTGTGGAGAACTCTGGAGGTGGAACAGCCCAATACCACCTGGATTCTGTGGAGACTTCTGAGGAAGCTGCAGAAATGCCATAATGCACCCACCCAAGAGAAGATGGCCTATGTGGCTGTTGCTGTAAGCCATTGAGCTTTGCCCCTCCCTACTTCAGCACAACATGCTCCCTCTCTTGAGATGACTGATCCAACACTCCTATTTGGGGAGTGTCTCTCCTTATCGCTCTCAAAGTTTGCTTCTGTCATCCATGTATAAATCTATAATGTCTCTACCAAGGGACTGACATGGAGGGGGCTTGGGAGAATGAAGGAATCAGTATGGTTTAATGGAAGTTTGGTTTAATCAGTGTGGTTACATGTTCCCTTTAAAAAATATGTATTGTCTGAGGCACCTGGGTGGCTTAGTTGGTTAACTGTCTGGCACTTGATCTCAGTTCAAGTCTCATCTCAGGATTATGAGTTCAAGCCCCACACTGCACTCCACCTTGGGCATGGAGCCTTACATAGGATAGGATAGGATAGGATAGGATAGGATAAATTTCATCATAGTTAAAGAGTAAAACACAACTCTGTAAAGAAAAATGTCAAATAATACAGAAGAATATAACATAGAAAGAAAAGGTTCTCCTTGAGCAGAGGTTGGCAAACATTTTCTGTAAAGGACCAGAGAGGAAATATTTTGAGTTTTCAGGCCCCAGATAGTCTCTGTAATGTATTCTTAGGATATTTTTAAAAAACAATTTTTCAAGGGGCGCCTGGGTGGCTCAGTGGGTTAAAGCCTCTGCCTTCGGCTCAGGTCATGATTTCAGGGTCCTGGGATCGAGGCCCACATCGGGCTCTCTGCTCAGCAGGGAGCCTGCTTCCTCCTCTGTCTCTGCCTGCCTCTCTGCCTACTTGTGATCTATCGCTGTCAAATAAATAAATAAAATCTTTAAAAAAAAAATCTTTCAAATATCTAAAAACCATTCTTAGCCTAGCTGTATCATTTCCCTAAAAAATGAACTTTCTGAAGTATTTATAGATATATAAATGTTTTTGTGTATGTATTTATTTGGTATATTCTTTCCCCAGTGTTTCCTTTTAAGTAGACATTT
The DNA here is from genome assembly GCA_004023965.1 of Spilogale gracilis. Taxonomy (NCBI): domain Eukaryota; kingdom Metazoa; phylum Chordata; class Mammalia; order Carnivora; family Mephitidae; genus Spilogale; species Spilogale gracilis. Next base: position 49,889 of record PITA01008894.1, on the reverse strand, counting down.
TAGAGTAGTTTTAGGTTTACAAGAAAATTGAGCAGAAAGTACCAAGTTTTACTTTCTGTCCCCTATACATACAGCCTCCCCCACTATCAATATATACTTTTTTTATTTAAAGATTTCATTTATTTATTTGACAGAGAGAAACACAGTTAAAGAGGGAACACAAGCAGGGGAGTGAGAGAGGGAGAAGCAGGCTTCCCGCCGAGCAGGGAGCCCAATGCGGGGCTCGATCCCAGGACTCCGGGATCATGATCTGAGCCGAAGACAGAACGCTTAATGACTGAGCCACCCATGTGCCCCTTGATATATACTTTTTATTTTATTTTCTTCCCTACCAGCTTATGGTTCAGCTTTCTTTGACCTAAGTTATTATCGTATAGGCTTTCTTTAGCTTTCAAAATTTTTCTGACATCTCTAATCTGCCATTGTCTCCTCTCTTATTCTCTCTGTTCTTGTGGATTTTTACCTTTTTTTTTTTAAAGATTTTATTTATTTATTTAACAGAGAGATCACAAGTAGGCAGAGAGGCAGGCAGAGAGAGAGGAGGAAGCAGGCTCCCCGCCGAGCAGAGAGCCCGTTTCAGACTTTGATCCCAGGACCCTGAGATCATGACCTGAGCCAAAGGCAGAGGCTTTAACCCACTGAGTACCCAGGCGCCCTCCTTTACCTTTTTTTTTTTAATCCCTGTAACGTTATCTTAGTTTTAGTAGTTAGGTCAGATAAAGGTATATATTTTATGTTAGCCTATAAAATTGTATGTATATATTAGTAGGATCAAATTACATATACTGTTTGATGACCTTTTTTAATTTAACAATATATGAACTACTTTCTGTGTCAAAATGTAAGACTCCCTGTTATCCTTTTCATAGCTGCATAGTAATTTATTTAATTTTTATTAATTTCTTAAAAATAGATAATATGTAAAATGGTACAGACCATTTATTTTATTTCCAACTTTCTTCTGAGTGAACAATTTGACAATTTTCAAACTTCTGCCATTAAAACAGTGCTACAGTAAACTTAATCATGCATATAAAATTTTGTTAGACATACCCAATTATTATTCCTTTTTACTCTCCACCTAGTGTGTGGAGCCTAAAGTGGGATTTGATCACATGATCCTGAGACCAAAGACCTGATCAGGAGTTGGATCCTTGGAGCTCCTGGGTGGCGCAGTCAGTTAAGCACCCGACTCTTGGTTTGGGCTCAGGTTGTAAGATTGACACCACATTGAGCTCCCCACTCATTGCAGAGTCTCCTTTTTTTTTTTTTTTTTTAATTAAAGATTTTTTTATTTACTTGACAGAGAGAAACACAGCCAGAGAGGGAACACAAGCAGGGGGAGTGAGAGAGGGAGAAGCAGGCTTCCCGCCGAGCAGGAAGCCCAATATGGGGCTCGATCCCGGGTCTCCGGGATCATGACCTGAGCCAAAGGCAGTTGCCTAACCAACTGAGCCACCCAGGCACCCCGCAGAGTCTCCTTAAGACTCTCTCTTCCTTGTCCCTCTACACCTTCCTGCCATGCTCTCTCTCTTAAATAAATAAATCTTTAA